>JAVJIF010010026.1:0-131247 GCA_038442645.1 Agave tequilana
GGATACATATTTTAAATTCTTGATTCTCTATCTAATAAATGTTTTGTTATTTTAAAATTTCTTTGGAGATGAGAATATAGATGTATGATTAGATTTCAAGATTTGTTAATAGTTTTGTAAATGGATAGATAGATTTCGGTTGGACGTGACACAAACGTGAGTCAGAATCAAATTCAGTAAAGGGTTGTGGTTATAATAGTAAAGATGTCTAGAATGTGTATTTGCTCATTTTTTGTGCATGTTCTAATAGAGAATATTTGAAATTCTCTAAAGTGACATCTAAACTTGTGAGTAAAATTGTTTTATGATTTTCTGACTCAGCCGTTGCTTTTCTGAAGAATGTAGATTATGGCCGTATGGCTGAAATATTGGTTCAGCGGGCAGGTTCTCCTGATGAATTTACCCGTTTGACGTCTATCACATGGGTAAGAGCAAAGGCTTGATTGCAGTCATGCTGGGTTTGTAATTGATAGTTTATTGTTTCAGTGTACTGTTTCTCAGAAAGTATACATAATAAGAAGGATAAACTATTTCATTTTTCATGTTTTTTTTTATTATTTTTTATAAGTAGATTGTTATGCTGCATCTGCTCAACTGTGCAGATAAATGAGTTTGTGAAACTTGGTGGAGACCAGCTTATCCCTTACTATGCAGATATTTTAGGAGCTATATTACCTTGCATATCAGACAAAGAAGAGAAGATAAGAGTGGTATGAGTATTTTTTTTTATTTGTTTAATGTGTAGTCACTAGCTTGTATGGTCGGGATTATGTTGCCAATCCCTGATTTTTTTTTTTTTTGGCTTGTTCAGGTTGCTCGTGAGACCAATGAAGAGCTTCGAAACATTCGTGCAGATCCTGCCGAGGGATTTGACATAGGAGCCATTCTCTCCATTGCAAGGAGGTGCATTTTTTCTTTGTCAACTGGGAAACAACTAGGTTTAAAGGTTATTGGTCATCTGTAATGCATATGCTGATTTACCTCTTGTGCTTCCTAAACAAGCAACAGGAGAAAACTAAAAGAAGGGTCTTTGTTCTTTGTCACAAAATAATATGTTTAGCCATTACTAATGGTTTTACTATCGCATAGTTACATCTGATAACATGAGTTTTTAACAGACAATTAACTAGTGAATGGGAAGCTACAAGGATTGAAGCATTGCATTGGATTGCAACACTTCTGTCCCGACATCGAGCTGAGGTGATTTTATCCGTGATTCTCTACAAATATCATTTATCTGTGTATGCTTGCATCCATGTGCATGAGGATATGTATGCACACGCACAAGCGCAATATCATTTATCTGTGCTGTGCTTGCATCCGTGTGCATGAGGATATGTATGCACATGCGCACGCGCTTGCGTGAGGGTGGGGTGTTTCTCACATCTTTTGGGAACAATATATCATGTATCAACTTCCATGTGAGAGGAAGGGAGGTGTTTCCCACATCTTTTGGAAACAATATATCCAATATCTGCTTCAATTTGAGAGATACTTTTCTCTAAAACTTCTTGAATCCTGTACGCATGTCATGTGTCTTATCTCGCTCCCTTGTCCCTTCCTGGTAACTGTGGCCCCCATTTTATTTTCCATTTCCCAAACCTTTCAAGACCAATTTTTACCTTATCCATGTTACGTATCTTATCCAACTTTTATGTGAGACATATTTCTGTTCTGTATCCATGTCACATGTCTTACCTGGCTCCTGTATCCATTCCCTGTAACTATCCCCCAAACCCCCAAAAACAAAAAAGAAAGAAAAGAAAAGGACTTTTGGCACACTTATACATGAAAGAAGTATATAATTATGCTATTTTGTTATTGTCTATTCTAATGCCAACACATTATTCATTGCTATATTTTTGTTTCCTGTAGATATGTCTAAATATTCCAACGTCTATGCTATGCTTCATATGCTGGGATTTTAGTCAAATTAGTGGAAAGCATATGGCAGGGATAGTCTTGGGATGGTTTTTCAGTTAACCAGTTCTAGTTTATTATTTGGCAAACTTTCTTGTACTTTGCTAGTCTTCGTGTTGATTTTGAGTCTTCTTGTTTGTTTCTGGTACAGGTCATTTCATACTTGAATGATATTTTCGATTCCCTTTTGAGGGCACTATCAGATCCTTCTGATGAGGTAAATTTCAAGTTATTCTTCTTTTAGTTTCAATTTCATGAATTTTAATGTTTTTTATAGTATGCATATAAGCAAATTATGGTACTGTTGTGAAAAAATGCTTAATAGAACATATAATTCCTTTCATGGTTTAATATTAGAGAACACTTCATTGTACTTTTTTTATGTTTTGACTTTTACAGTTTCAAAGTCTCCTGCCTTTCACTTTACTCCGAGGGATAAAAAAACCACAAGTGTATATGTTTCACCAGTTACATGCTTGTATGCCGATGCTGAACAAAATTCTTCCTTGCCACGTGTAGTTTTCTTCTCACAACTAATAGAAAACAAAATAATAGGAAGCATATCGTTAAGATCATAATCCTACTAGTAAAAGTAACTCAAACCTTCCGAGTAATTCAGTTCTTTAGAAGAGATGGCCTAACCAACAAAACTGTTCAGAGTAGTCAAATTAATCTTTCCTTTTTGAGCTTTTCTTGGCTGTTTCTCAACCACGGCAGGAACTTCGCTCCAGTTATTTCTTTTTCCTTCTTTTTCCTTTTATACGTAGTTGGTAAGAGGAGAACGATCTTGTACCTTGGAAATAAACTAGCCAATGGAGATTACAAGGTTATATGGAGGGCATTTGGAGAAATGCAATACAGAAAGCTCCCTCAGCCACATTTGAAAAGGGGATTTCAGGAGGAATAAGAGCCTAATTCTAATTGGTTAGAACAGAATTATCTGGATTATTTGGAGAGATGCACTGGTGAAGCTCCCTTATGTTTTGAAGGAAGAGGGGTATAGGGGGAGGATAAGGCCGTGATCCGCATTCATGTATAGGTTGCTAGTATAAGCAGCCTAACTCATTGTGGTCAAGAATAGGATGTGCGATCTGCCGGTTCTAAATTGTCACTCCTTGGAGTGCTTGGACTGTAGTTTGTAGAGTAATTGTTGCAGGAAGAGTCATCCGCATTTGTAAAATTTGTAGGGATATAGTCCTTAAAGGGAATCTAACAAAAAACTGGTGGCTTTGCCATCCTTGCGGGCAACATATAGTCCTTTGTTGAAATTCTCATCTCAACAGCAGTTATCGCCACACAACTATTGGACAAACTCATCAAGGCCCTTGTGGGAGACCTGGGTACAGACTTTGGTTGTAACTGTTTGTATTAGCACAATCCACAGGGATTATAGTTGATAAATTGACATCAAGTTCACCTACACTTGCATGCACACACACAAAGCCGCAGGCACATACACACACGCAAAAAAGCTCAATGGTTTGTGATTTATTGTTAAAGACCTGCCAAGAGTTTTGTTTTCCTTTCTAGAAGAATGCTATTTTGATTATATCAATGTGGTTAATGATCCATACTCGGAACCAATAGAAGGAAATATGGGGTAATATCTGATTAATCAACTCTAGATGACATCTTGTGAATAGTGATTATAGTTCTTCCCTTTTCAGTTTCATTGGTTTGATAGGATGCAAAGATATGGGAGGGAGAATTCTCCAATTCGATAGTGCAAGCTAGAAGCCATGTTATGTATTACAAGCCATATGGTGTGTTATCTGGACTAGTGAAAGGATCTAGAGTTGTTGATTTATAGAAGTTGATATTGTCTTGAGAGCATCTCAAAACCAAGCAGTTAGTGCTTCATGTCAGTGAGTGATTGTGGGCACACAAGGCAAAGGATGAGTGTCTTCTCAACATACTGTAGTCAAGCTGAAACATCTTCGATGAGTAGGAATAGGTAAAGAAACAGAGTGGTTCTTCATTCCTCTTTGACTTTTGATCTAACATCAAATCTCTAGATGAATAATAAACATAGTAACGCCTTGAGTGACTGCCTAGAGGGTCACCCATCGTAGTACTACTCTCGCTTGAAGACAATTATAGTTTATTTTCCTTCAAAAAGGCTATTGACAATATAATACGAGGTGTGACATAGTTTCCCCATTTACGATAAGTCATCCTCGATGCACTAACATTCATAAAGTGACGTGGGATTCCAGAAGTGGCTCCTATGGATTGAGAGGTGGCCCTCATATATCTAAGAGGTGATGCATTGTTCCATGTGGAACTGGTTGATGTTAGGTTTGATACCATTTGTGATGACCCAAGCTAGGACTTCTTATAGGGTCACCTAGCATAGTAGTTCTCTTGCTAGAGCATACTGCATACTTAACAGAGCTTTTTCCATTGTTTGTCCCTCACAAAATGCTAGCCACCTCAAAATTGCTAGCCGTGGTTTAATTCTTGAGTCCTTGAAATTATTATGTATAACACTTGGAGTGTAACATGTTAAAGGCTTTCTCAAAATCTGTTTAGAGGAACTTGCTTGCTAGTAAAAATTGAGTGTAGACCAGAAGATCCATGATTAATCGATCCCTGAGGACGCCCACTAGGATATATCTATATGGAAAGCAACACATGTTTGATTCTTGTTTAAGCGTTTTTGTGATCATTTGAGCAGTTGCTGGTTGATCTGGATTAATTAGGTGGCCTGCCCATCTTTCCTCAGATCAATGTAACATCAGCATTTTTGAAGCATTTTGGGTCCAATTTTCTATGATAGAGATCATCAAACATGCATAAAGGTCTTGCTTAATGGTCAGTATGGAGATGAGAGAACATCACAATGAATCCTTCAACATGGTGCCTTATCAGCCTCTTAGTGTGGATATTTTTTGACTTCTGCTTTCTTGAAAGGTCCTACTTTTTATTGCAAAGTCCAATATATTTTTAGTGTATAGAGTATGCCAATAAGTAGAGTTTCGTCCTCCGTTGCTCTTCCAAAGATGCCTATGTAGTATTCCATGAATATCTTGTGTATCTTGTTCTTGTTGTTGATGTCTCCTTGTTTTGTTTTGACAAAGGAATAGAGTTGATCGTCTTTAGGGGGTTGTTTGGATTCAAGGAAGTGGGCGGAAGTGAGTGTTGCGTGCATAACCCGGGATACCATTCTCACTATGATACTAATAGTTGGAAGATACGGAGATCCCGACCGACGACCTCAAGCACGCCATGAGATCGATTACCTTAAGCACACAAGATGAATATTAAAAGATATAAGAAGAAGAACACACAATTTAACGTGATTCGGCCCAAACTTGGCCTACGTCCACAGGGAGAGAACTTTAGAGAGCTTTATTAATAAACTTGATACAAAGAGATCTAACCTTCCTCTTGATGACACAAGAGTATTTATCTTCCTCTTAAATCTACGCGTAGATTACAAGAGTATACTCTCTCTATGCGCCTTCACATTACTCCTCTCTTCTTGACTTTTTAGGGCTTTCTTCGCTTTTTAGGGCCTTACATTGTTGTTCACCATAACTTTCTTTAGCTCTGTTGCTCTTCTTCTGCCCCACTTCTAAATCTTAAGTTATAACCTTATTATAGGATTTTACAATGCAACTCCTATTTGGACTATGAGATGATTTTGACCATTTGATGCTTGAAGAATCTTGATTAATCCCATTAGGAGTTGATCTCCTTGATCTAGAAAAATTTTAGACCTTTTAATCTTAGAAACAAACTCTTCATTAAATAGAAACTGAGTCCTATTCGTACTCCACTAGAAAAAAACCGGCGCCGAAAAAGAAAACTGATCTGCTGTCGACTAGTCCTGAAGGTTAGTCGACTAGTCCCTCTAATTAGTCGACTAATCGGTTTATTAGTCGACTACTGTAAACTGTTTCCTCTCTGTATCATGCTTCTGTATCTGCCATAGTCGACTGGTCCTTCTGATTAGTCGACTAGTAGTCTTGTTAGTCGATTTATAGTCGACTAATTTTTCTTAATCTGCTTCTTTTCTTCTCTCTAAGTAATCTTCTTCTCCAACTTATTTGGATCTTCTTGGATAATTGATTGAGGTCAAACCTGCACACAAGATACGAGATTATAGAACTTAAGAAAGAATATGTGCAAGTGCTCAATTCTTCCGCTATAGCAAGTGGCTATGCGGGTCGTGATCCACAGGAGGGTTTGCGATGGAAGCTTTACAGTTCTTTATTGAAATCGTTAAGAAAATAAGCGAAAGTTCTTCTCTGTTTTATGTTATGAAAAAGAAAAAGAAAGTTAATGGTTAAAGCTAAGAAGAAAGCGAGAGATGAAGAAGGTGGACAAATCAGAAAACAAGAAAAAGCGACTATGTACAATGAAGTGGAGAAGAAAGAGTTGGAGGAGATGGTTGGTGATCTATACTAAAGAAGTAAAAGAAAAGAAAGAAAGAAAAGTATAGAAATACTTACCTAGGTTGAGTGATGACTTACCTGGAAACCGTTGCATGTTCTACCTTTGCTTCGGAGGCGTTCAACGCATAGATCATAAGCTCGAGCTCAGTCCCCGTGCACATTATATCGTCAAGCCTAGCAAGAACGAAGTGATGCGGATCTTGGAAGAGGAGAACGTCTTCATGAACTATCGCTGGCTCTCACGTAGCTTAGTTATACTTGCTTGGAATTCACTTGTGCACTCAACAACAACAACCAAGGTAAAGTAGAAGAGGAAGACAAAACAAAAGAAAATACAAACATAAAAAGAACTTTTACCTTTATTAATTGCAGAGACAATGGAAGAAAGGAGGAGGGTACATCGTCGGTGTCACTCTCAACTTCAGCCTCTCTCTCTTACTTACATGAATCTTCTTCTACCCTAAGTTACATACAAATTACATAACAAGAAAAGAAAAACCTAAACTACAAAGAATTAAAACTAGGCTAAATTCTAATCTGCCTTCACGTCCATTTTCAGTGCACATAATGGCCTTTTATAGGCAGAAAACCCAACCACCAAGATCCCGGGGAGGTCGGGGGAGTTCACGCTCCCCTAACTCCCCAGGTTTGCCGCGTAAATGCGGCCCAAGCCGCGTTTCCGCGGCCAGGGTGTGGCCAGGTGGCCACACCCTGTTGGGGTCTCCCCGGGGGTTTCTTCTGGCTTTATCCTTTGTTGGTTTTGTCGTTTGAGCTCCGGATTCTGACGAAATGGCCTTGGATTCTTGGCTTTAACCGATCGATTCTGAGAGGATTCTTCTCAACCGGTTTCAACCTCTTGATTTTTGCCCTGATTTTATGTGTACGAATTAACTCTGATTTAATTCAGAATTCTGGTGGGCTTTTAGGCTCATTTCTCTTCATCTCCTTAAGGATTGGGCCTGCAAATAAATTAAACAAATAATTAGGACAATGCAGGCTTTTATTCTAAAATAAGTATGGAAATGTGACATTAAATATGCAACATTAGCAGCCAATCAATAATCATCTCCTTGTGAAAAATAAGGCAAAATCCTAACAATTTTCACATTGACTTGTTAGTAAAACACCTTGAGATTTGGATTAATACCTTGGTTCTTTTCTTGGTTGTAACCAAATCGTGAAGTTTTTAACTCTTCCCCCCTCTCCTCGGGGCCTTTAGCTGTTTACCGTCATGCCTTGTCATCTCGGGCCTTGCCTGAATGCACCTTTTTTTTAGTCGTCCTGCAACACTTGGACCCGTTGTAGTTTTCCTTGAAGCTCCACCTTGAAGAACTCCCTTCAAGTTTTTATTGAAAATCCATCTTGACCTAGTTTATTTCCCTTAACTTGCATTGCATCACCATCGCCACCAACAAATTCTGATTTGTGATGCCTTCCAAGCCATGGGGGCCTTCCGGTCTTGAGGCTATCCGCCTATAATTCTGCCATGGTCTTACCAACTTTACATGAATATTGTCAAGGACTTGTGTCATGGTGTTCCACCGATCACTTGGTGATGGTCCACCTTCCATCAATATTTTCACCTTGAGACTTTACGTCTTCATATAACTATTATGGTCTTACAGGGCCTTCCCGCCACACACTGCCAGGGTCTTCCTTCCATCAATCAGGGTTGTTGTCCACCACTGCATTGATGCTTGCCAGATCTATTGTCTTGCTATTGATGATTTTCAAACTTGATAGATCCACTAATACCTGCAATAATCTCAATGTGCCACGACTAGCCCGTTGTAACTTTGACCGTGATTTACGTCGATTTCTTTAATTGATCTATACAGAACCTGCATCAGACATTGGAATCTCCTCGATCTACACCCACCATTGCATCCAGAACGTTGAAAAATATAGGGTTTGATGCTTTGATTGTCTGAATCCGACTATGATTATACAATCTACCTTTCGATCAATCTTGTCCATTGATATTCTTCATCACCCTCCATTATTTTTTCTTTTGACTTGCTGTCACAACGAGCCTCCATGGGATGCCTTGTGCGATGCCTCCGTGAGATCATTAAGCCTGTCTTGCCATCCGCCATTGGCAGTGATCTAATCGCCCGATCATCGCCTCCGCGTCTACTGTGTCAGATCTGAGCATCACTGAGCCTTGACTCCTCCTTGATCAATATACTTTAAAAGTCATCGATCTTTATCTTAGAGCAAATATGAGCTTTTTTGTTGTCTTCTTCATCTTGATGCCTCTCCGAACTCTATCGACTCGACATCTTCTTCTTCATCTAGAGTACTTGAGTCTTGAACGGACACCATAAATTCTGATACCAATTGTTGCGTGCATAACTCGAGATAACATACTTTCTATGATACTAATAGTTGAGAGATACGGAGATCACCACCGACGACCTCAAGCACGCTATGAGATTGATTACCTCGAGCATACAAGATGAATATTAAAAGATACAAGAACACGTAATTTAACGTGATTCGGCCCAAACTTGGCTTACGTCCACAGGGAGAGAGCTTGAGAGAGTTTTATTAATAAACTTGATACAAAGAGATACAACCTTCCTCTTGATGACACAAGAGTATTCACCTTCCCCTTGAATCTACACTTAAATTACAAAAGTATACCTTCTCTTTATGCACCTTCACCTTACTCCTCTCTTTCGTAGATTTTTAGAGTCTTATATTGTTGTTCATCACAAGTTTCTTTAGCTCTTCTGCCCCACTTTTAAATCCTAGGTTAGAATTTTTATTTATAGTATTTTATAATACAACTCCTATTTGGACTATGAGATGATCTTGACCATTGGATGCTTGAAGAATCTTGATCAATCCTATTAGGAGTTGATCTCCTTGATCTAGAAGAATTCTAGACCCTTTAATCTTTAAAAACAAACTCTTCATTGAATAGAAACTACGTTTTATTCGTACTCCACCAGAAAAGAAAATCGACGCCTGAAAAAGAAACTGATTCTACTGCAGAAAACGCCATGTATAGTCGACTAGTTCTAAAGGTTTGTCGACTAGTCCCTCCAGTTAGTTAACTAATAGATTTATTAGTCGACTATTGTAAACTACTTCCTCTCTGTATCCTGTTCATCTATCTGCCCTAGTCGTCTTGTTAGTCGACTTAAGTCGACTAATTTTTTTAGTATACTTCTTTTATTCTCTCCAAGCAATCATCTTCTTCCTCAACTTATTTTGATCTTCTTGGACCATCTTCTCTTGAAAAACAATACAAAATCCTAACAGTAAGGAAGTGGGAAGTGTCATTTCCTACTCCCGCTGTCCATCCAAACACTAAAAAAGAAAAATGAGAAAACCCCTTTTTCTTTTCTCTTTTCCTTTTTACAGAATAATTTCTTCACTTCCAGGTTGCTACAGTTAATTTTTTGGTCATGTAAATCTCATTTGTAATAAGTTGTAGCTCAAAACAGTTAATTTTGTGGTCATGTAAATCTCACTTGCATTCTAATTATAGTCTAATTTTTATAATTATTTTTTATTTTAATATTATTTTACGCTCAACTTTGTGGTCAATTTTTTCACTTTCACTTCCACATTACTAACCAAACACCGGAAAATACAATAAACTTTTTCACTTCTACTTCCGAACTACCAACCAAACACCGGAAAATATACACCCAAATTCACATTTTCCAAGAGGAAAAAACCCTACTTCCCCTCCTCACTTCCACCCACTTCCTTGAATCCAAACAGCCCTGGCTTGATGTAAGCTGTATGGAGTATGTGTTGTTGAGCTGTGTACACATGATCTTTGATGCCACAGAATTTCCTTGGATCTAAGGATTTCATGCAGATGTCTCTTGAGAGAGTTTACAATGGAACTCCTAGCGTTTAGTGGTATTATTTAATCCAATCTATCTAGTTCTTGAGTTAAAGTGAGGGTCGAGAGTTTGGACTGGGAGATGTTACCTTGTTTTCTCCATGTTGTCAAAGTAGCCTATATGTTCTCGATCTTCAAACTTATTGAATTTACTGAATTGTGGGGCAAAGATTTTGGATTTATTTCCTTCTTTTCTTTTTTTCTTTCATTTTGTTTTTAGAAAAGGCTATAGCCCGGCCTTGATCCTAGGATTTTTTTAACAATCCATCCACAATTCTTTAACACCTGAGCTAGGTCTCACAGGCGGAGGGCCAGCTAGATTCACCAATTCACAGCGTTCGAAAATGGAAACTCTTGGGTGGTATAGTGGAGCTTCCAAGGTAGATTTGCAATGGGGCATGGTCTAAGTAGTGAGTTGAGGAACGTTCTACCTAATCTAATGATAGAAGAATCCTTTCTAATTTTGTGAAAGATAGTAGGAGAGGCATGTTTCCCCAAGAATTCTCCTAGAGATGAGTGGGTGACCATTAAAAGTGCTACATCACTTGGTGACACATTCATGAGCAGATCGAACAATGTTTGACTCACCTATAACAATCCGAGAGCAAGCGACCCAGTCTTTACAACCATGAAGAGTGCTTGAGAAGCCCTCTCTAAGATTTCTCTAGTTAAGCCATATACGAAGGGTGTAGTTAATATTAGGTCTCTGGAGATGTATTTTAGTTGCACTGAGATGGTGGGGTTGTTGGTATGGTCATTTAATCAAGTTCATATCAAAAGCTTTACAAGTCAAAAGCTATTATGTAGAGGAGCTGTAGCCTTAAAAGAGTTATCAGAAGAGTGATGGTGTTCCCCTCTAATCATTGGTGATAATGATTTGGATTTTCTAGTTTGGATCGAGGTAAACAGTATCATATTTTTGGTTGGTCAACATGTGTGTAATGCCTTTTTTTTTATTGGGAACCCATGTCCCCTAATGTTCCAGGAGAGAAACGTTTAAAAACAACCTAAACTCAAAGAAAACAAAGAACCTAATAATTTGGGTGGTCAGACATGTTATCATTAGGCTCATTCATCTTTTATGTGCTTCACCGTGCTAGAGAATTGATCGCACATCACCTCCAAAATCAAAGCCCATAGAATTCATATGCTATTCAATCTTTGCCTTACCCAAGGAGTTGAGTATGAAGACCTTCTCGCTGGACAAAGCTATTTCACTCGTTAATCTTGTAGTCTCTTCTGCTGCTCTCGGATGCTAGAGTTGCAATTCTAAGTCTCTCCTTGTAGCACATAGCTTGGTTACTATATTTGTATATTTCTTTCTAAGCCTAGCACCGGCTGTTATAGAAAGTAGAATTATGGGCACGTGCAAATGCACGTGACATTTACAAAAAAGATAGTTTTTTTTTTTGGGGGGGGGGGGTTTGAAGTAAGTTAATTAATTGAATTTAGGTCTAGGACTCAAATCTTCTTAGTTAGCAAGTCAGTTTTGTGAGGCCAGTTTTATGTTGCAACAGCAAATTAACACAGTTATTTTTTAGAATAAATTGAAAACTATGACTTAGTAATATAATAATCATAATTGATTAGAATTCTAATTCTTGCAAAATGTTTATTAGAGAGTGATTATAGTTAGATTAAATAATGGTTGGGTTAAGCTTTATGGCCTCGTCTTTACTCTCTCACATACATGTTGTAATTTGATAAGTTTTCTCAGTGTAGTTTTATTTAATTAATTACTTATTTAATTAATTACTTTTCCTCAAACTTTGTTAGGTTGAGATTTGTATTCGATGGAGTAAAATATTATCAATTTTAATTTTAAAATTTTTTTCATATTTTTATTTAAAGTCTGCATCTATTTTTCTAAAATTCTATTTTGTAGTTCTTACTAATTCTCATATTTGTAATATATATTTGTTTTGCCCAAATTGAAAATATCTAAATTTGTTGTATGGCAAATATTTAAATGTGCGTATGGCAAATATTTAAATGTGCAGATATGTGTGGCCCTCACCCATTAATCTTTCCTTCTGTCGTATGCGAAAACCAGAACAGGCTCCACACAGTAAAACCAAAGACAAAAAAAAACAAAAGAAAAAGAAAAAAGGGGCAATCACCGCTTGCAAAGTTGTTTGACCCATAAGGAAATAAACGGGGAAAAAAGATGAACAGTAGCCAGCTGGCCCACAGCCGGCTACAACCATCCTCTAATTATAATAAGTGAGAATTAGTATTAGTTTTATAATGCTTTAATAGTTTAATTGCTATATTAAGTGCATGGTTAGTAATGCTTACGCAAGATGGGGTATTCAGAGAAATAGCATTTTGGATGGTTGTTTTAGATATCTATACATGAAATATAGTATTTTGTGAAATGAAATTTTCTTTTGTAAATTTTAGGGTATTATAACTATGACTGGATACTCAGTTAGTCCAATTTTCAACTCCAGAGAAAAAAATAATGAAATCTAATTTGAAGGTGCATATGTTAATTTAATTTATATGGTTTAAATTTAAAATCCATATAATTATTATGAGTACAAAAATGTAACTATAACTGTATAGCAATATACAAGTAAGTCCAATTTTCAACTCCAGAAAGGAAGAATTTGAAGGTACATATGTTAATTTAATTTATGTTGTTTAAATTTAAAAGCCATATAATTATTATGAGTACAAAAATGTTGATGGGCAAATAAATGATGTTAACATTTAATTTTTGTAAATATTATATGATTATGAACACTCATAATTATTGATGTGTATATAATATATTTAGAAGGATACTTTTGTCAATATACCTTTATAATCTCAACTTCTCTTCTCTCGCTGGAAGCTTCGGGTCGGTGATTGGTCATGATGGGACCCACGGGGAGCAGTGTCATACGCTTGTTGTGCGACCCACATTCAGAAGTAGGGGTGGGGGGGGGGGGGGGGGAAGAAATTGAGCAGTAGCCGGCTGCCCACGGCCGGCTACACCATTCTTCCGTTATATACAGAGATTTTGATCAAGAAGGGTGGAGGAATACTGATATTTTGGCTTTAGGAATTAGGAGTAATTGGTTTTCGGTTTGGAATGGGAGATGATTCGTGTAAGGCAGGCTTGCTTATGATGGTCTAGAGTATGATTCATGCCTCCTCCTAAACAAATCTACCAAAGGGAGCAATTATGTAGGTTTGCATTGACATATATATTTTTATAACCGAAAAAAAAAAAACTTGATTGCTTTCACCTGTTTTTTTTGCTGCGTATTGTCTGTTTTATCTTTATGCTTGTTTACATAGTACTTTTTCATCTCATAATCTGTCAAATTCCTTAATGCCATGCAAATGGTTCTTTGTACTTCCCACTTGTTGCTTTTTGTCTTCCATGCAAAGGCATTCCAACTTGAAGGTTTTAGTCTTATTTACTTGTAGGTTGTTCTGCTGGTGCTAGAAGTTCATGCATGCATAGCGAAAGATGCTCAGCACTTCCGGCATCTTGTTGTTTTCTTAATTCATAATTTTCGCTCTGACCACATGTTACTTGAAGAGTATGTTCTTTCATCCTCTTCTTTGTCTGCATACCTTAGCATTTATGTTCTTCTCTTTTCCTTTTATTTCAAATATCAGAACTATTGTCAAAAAAAACTATGTAGTTAAGAATAGTGTGGTTTTTAACTTATAGCAGAGGAAGTTTATGTTTTACTTCTCCAGGCGTGGTGCTTTGATAGTGCGACGACTTTGTGTTCTTTTGGATGCTGAACGTGTTTTCCGTGAATTTTCTACAATTCTTGAGGGTGAAGATGATTTGGATTTTGCATCCATCATGGTTCAGGTTTTCCTCATTGCAAAGCTCTATATTTTCTGTCCCTTTCAAATCAAGAGAGGAAAAGAGAGCCTAATACTTAATTGTAATTTTTAGGCCCTGAATTTGATTTTGCTGACTTCATCTGAGTTGGCTGAGCTGCGAGCTCTTCTAAAACAATCATTGGTGAATGCTGCTGGCAAGGATTTATTTCTTTCACTGTATTCTTCATGGTGCCACTCACCAATGGCAACGATAAGTTTGTGTCTTCTGGCTCAGGTGCAAAAAATATATCCATGGCCTCTTCTGCATGTTTTTTGAACATTTTTCTTATTGTCAGCCCTGTTATTGTGAAGGCATACCGTCATGCCAGCGCTGTAATTCAGTCACTGGGGGAAGAAGACATAAACGTCAAGTTCTTGGTCCAACTGGACAAGTTGATCCGCCTTTTGGAGACTCCAATATTTGCTTACTTAAGATTGCAGGTATGAATCTTCCATTTGACCATCTAGATTTTGATCTCGTCTTCTGTAGCCTGTAGGAGTCTTGTCTGTGCGTTTGTCGTGGCTGCTTGATACTGCTCTCGGAATATTCTATTTCACATGATCTATCAGCATAAGAACAGTGTCCTGGGTGAGAACAATATAGAAGATTTCACTTACCACGAAAAATAGAACTTAAATAAGTCCCATATTTGCATTAAGATAGGAGCAGTGGCAGTGACTATGAAGCATTTTCTTTTAAAGTGTTTTTTTGGTTGAATGTGAGATTATATGCACTTTTCAGGCATATAGATATCCAGGAAACGTTGTTACTCCACTCATGGGGTTAGTCATGCCAAGCACCAGGTAAAAATGGAAAACATGCAAATAGCATTTAAATCTGAATATGGGGTAAAAAGCTTGAGACTGAACTTAATGTTTGTTTGACTTCAGTAATTTCTTATTCTTTAAATTAGTAGCAGGTACAGTGCCATGCTTCTGGACCACATTTGTATACTCTGTTTCTGGATGTTGGGGAATGGGGTTTTACATGTTTCCTGTCACTTAGCACCAATGTTGAAAATAGCTAAAGCATAATGTGTGGCGCTCACCTCCCGATAGCGTAATGTGTAAATAGCGTTGTGTAATGCGTAGGCTACATGGATTTATATTTTTTATTTGAATAATATATAAAAACAATTCTTAATAACTGTAATAAATAGGAAAATATTTTAAAAATCTCTAAAAAAAAATTAAAATTCCAAAAAAAATAATTCAAGATATCTTTAACAATTATCATAATAAAATATGCAAAAGTAGCATTACATATTCACGCATCTTGTTCATAGTTCACATTCGCACTTCACAAATAGCGAAATTCATAAATTGACAATTTCACATAACGTTCATAATCTTACTAAATAAGAAATAGCACATTGTCACTAACTATTAAATAGTATACTAATGCCAAGTACAAACAACAGAAGTACCCATCAAAGCTTAATAAATAAACTACGACCACAAGCAAGTGTTTAGCTACTTCAAGTCATAAACAAAGTTGTATATCTTAAGAGACTCCATTAATCTTTAATAAGGAAATCATTCTCCTCCAAAATGATGTTAGCATCCTCCGGATCAATATACTCCTTCATGCCACCTGCATCATCATCGACGATTCCTTTTTCTTTTTGCATGGAAGATACTGTATAAAGAAAAAATTCAAGTTCAAACTTCAAGCAAGCATGTTGAAGATCTAAAATTCTAAGAGTTTAGGGCTTCAATTTTTTTACTTACAAGAACTACCAACCCTTTACTTCTTTGTTGTCAAAAGATCATTAGCATCTTCTTCCTCAACAATGGGTTGCAGTGACATCAGTGTACACATCCAACCATTCAGGATCACTAGGAAGACATGGTTCTTCACTTCCTACACTCCACTCATCATCCTGGAACACTTCATCCAAAATAATTGGATCCAACTTTCGTGCCTTTCTGAACATATTCCTCTTAGCTCAATGTTGTACATCACATAAACGAGAGAGTTCAAGCGTTCTTGCTCCAAATGACATCTCTTCTTTGAGTGGACCTATGATTTTATAATTACATCATAAGAGATTTATAAAGACTAAAGATCTTCACAAGCTTATTGAACTTAAAAATTTTCTTACATGCTCAAATGAGCTCCAATTGCGTTCACAACCGGAAACACTAGCAGTAAGAGAAAGAACCCGAATCACAAATTTATGATTTTGGAATGAAGGCATATTACTCGATAAGCGTGAGTGGAGAAAGTTGATCCATGTGCCTGATCCGGTGTAATTCTCTTTTGGTTCATGTAGCCTACCCCAAATACTTGGGACAAATGGCTTAGTTGTTGTTGTTATTGTTGTTGTTGTTGTTGTTGAGGAGTATCCTCTCCAAATCTCTCCCACCAAGCAGCTACAGTGGATTTGCAAAAGTTATTTAGATAATTGTCGAATAACAAAACAAGTTGGTGTAGACTACGCAAAGAAATGAATTAGATTCGTCAATTCAAGAAAATTTATGCCTGGACTACGTGAGGAAATGGTTCTCTGAGCCAACTCAGATCCAAACCTTCTAAGCTTATCTTTGTAACTATCCAACTCAACGTCAGCTTGTACTCTGTCACTAATGTCTGGAATCTTGCAAGACATGCACCCATGAAGACTCTTCTTCACTTTCGGGTATTTGCTAAAAAAAATTTCCATAGAAGAAATTTGGGTTGAGATAGAATGTCGTTGCATGAATAGGCCTATGCCTAATATCACACCACCTCATCTATCAACTTTCAATATGGCATGTATTTTCTCTTGTTGACATCACATACTGTTGCAATCTTTTCCTTAGCATTATCCATCATCTCATAAAGATAAGACATCGAAGGCCTCAAATCAGAATCTACTTCCCGAAGGACATAAACCAAGGGGAGTGTAGTGCTAAAACAAAACATTAAACGGCCCAAAATGCTTTGTTATAAAGCACAATTTTCTTTGCCTTCACACCATTTGGCTTTCTAGCCCAAGTGCTTCTAGTAAATTCCTCGAAAGAGAACATGTTTCTTAAAGGTTGCTTCAATTTGTACAACCTTTGTAGAGTTAAGAACGATGTGGCAAAGCGAGTCACAGCAGGCCTCAAGAGTTCTTTTCCTTTAATGTAGCTCCTTATCAAGCTAAGCACTCAACAATGATTATAAATAAATTGGATAACTCCTTTTGCTTGCTCAAGAGTCTCCTTGTGTATCTTTATCTTGTCGATGTCTTCAAGCACCAAGTAAATGCAATGTACCGCACAAGGGGTCCAATAAAGTGACTTCCTACTGTCCATAAGCTTCTTGATGCCGTTCACATAAGAGGAATGATTATCAATAACTACTTGTAGGACATTTTTCTCTTCTATCTTCTTAACCATATTGTCAAGCAATTGCCACAAGTAATCTCTATTCTTTATCGAATCCGATGCATTAAGGGACATAAAAAAAAAGCCCCTTCTGGTGAGTTCAGAAGGAAATTAATCAAGCTTCTACTCTTTCTATCCGACATAATTGTACATCCATATTGCTCGCAAACCTTTATAAGTGTAGCCTTGATGGCATCTATGCCTTCTACCTCGGCTTTAAGGACACATGTCCTCGTCTCATAAGTTGATGGTTGTTTCAACCCTCTCCCATAACCGTCCACCGCTACCATCATCTGTTACCAATATGGACTAGTAAGAATGTTAAAAGGTAACCCACATGCAAAGAGGCATATTCCGATCTTTCTTACCGCCACCTCTCTCCCCTCCTTATACCTATTATTAATTGTTGTTTGGCGAGCTTCGACACAAATTGATCCAACGGTCCAAATGATCGACTTTGATTGCTACTTGCATGTCCACTTTGCAATTCTTGACTTATCTCTCTTGTGGGTCTACCATTCTTCTAATTTCACGAGCAAACACTTTTTCTTTTTCTTCTCAGTCTCCATACCCTTTAAAGCTTTCACACATTTCCTTTTAACCCCGAAGAAACAAAGGGACATTTTCTGGCGTTATTTCCGGTTCCAGCCAAATGATGGTTAATCTAGTCACTCCTGTTATGTGATGGTTGCAAAACTTACAATAACAATATTGAGATGGTTCATCATTCTTCCAAGTTGCCCATGTTGCCGGATCTTGAGATTTCGATGTTATTCTACAAGTTACAAGTACAACATATGCAAACACATTAAAAAGCTCAGTCAAGCAAGTTACTGTTTCTTCAAAACTGAAAACAAAAAATAAATAAAAACCTAACAGCCCCAATTTTGTTCAAAACAGAAAATAAAAGTAAAAAAAATTAATCAAGAAATTAGAAAAGTGACCAACTCCACTACAGATATAAACAATATAAAATCCAACTAGCGCTAGAAAAATCAACAATATAAAGCCTCAGTTAGCCCAACAGTAGAGAGTAGAGAGCTCAACACTTCAAAACAATATCGATTTCAGCTCAAAAAATCAAATTAGAACACCAAATAAAGAGCAGAGAGCAGGACTCACCGTGATCAGAAATTGATTCTCATCATCGTCGAAGAGAGGTGGATCGAGCCTCGTCATCGTCAAATCTGGTCGATCGAGCCCCGCCATCGTCGTCCAATCTAGTCGATCAAGCCTCGTTGTTGTCAAATCTAGTCCATTCAGCCTCACCGTCGTCAAATCTTCTCGATTTAGCCTCGTCGTCATCTGTCGAGCCTCGTCGTCGTCAATTGAAGCCTCGCCGACAATGATTAGGGTTTCCGAGTCTCGACGCTGTCGATTTTTGCCAGAGAGGGTTCACAACCACCGGACTGACGACTTCTCTTGCCCTAGCTTTATAACTCCCAGGTTTGTTTAAAAAAAATTGGGGGGCGGGGTGCTTGATACCCCCCAGTAACTTAAGTTACCAAAAAAAAACATATAGCGGTGTTATGCTACGCTACATAGCGGAGTAGTGTAGGTACACTTTTTCAAAAAAAAAAAAAAACAACGCTAAGTTGTTTTTGCGCTATTTGCCAGCGCTACAAGGCGTTGGGCGAGCGCTACGGTGCAAATCTTGCTTTTTGGGCATCATAGCTAGCTATTTTCAACACTGCTTAGCACATAAACATCTTATACGCTATTATTAGGTTTTAGGAAAGCTTTGTAATGCAGGTAATTCTCTCTCTCTTTTTTTTTTTTTTTTTGTGAGATTCTTTTGTTTCACATATAAATATATATTCATGAATTTGCAGCTTCTGGAACCTGGAAAATACACGTGGTTGCTGACAGCCTTGTATGGTCTTCTGATGTTGCTTCCCCAGGTTAGTCCATCAGATATGCATACAGTTTATTTGTTTACTAAGTAAAACTGATATTCCTTGATATAAATCATATGGGTTATGTTATGGATTGCCCACAGGTTGCTAATTATCTTTTATAAATCTACATGTGAATGATGTATTAACTCATTAAAATCCCTAAATGGAAATTCATGTGCAAATATACCTGTTTGGTCTTTATTCCAAATAGGAGCTTGGTCATGGTTCAAGAATGCAATTTAGTATTCTGGAAAATCAAGAGAAATTAAAATAGCTAGAGCGCCGGTTGGATCACGTTTTCAAATTTTCCGGGTTTGGACATAATCCATGGTTTATAATTGCAGTAGTTCCTTTTGTGCTAGTTTCATATGTTTGCTACCATAAAAGATTGCTCAAGCGCTAATAATACCTAGCAAGACTATAGGCGATTATTGGTATTTTTTGTTCAAAAGGAATGGCATGGACAAAGGCAACAGTCCTTCTTACTACAGAGTGTGCTGCTGATGGGACAGATCTCAAAGAGCAATCCATCTATAATGGCCTGAGATAGCAACAAAAGTGAAATCTGGTGAATGAATTTTAGGAATAATAATGGAACATGGATGATTACGCTAAATCTAACTCGAGTAGCTAAACTTAGTTTCAGTATTCATAATAAAGTAATTAAAAAATAACAAAAATGCTATGTGAAATATCTTTTTGAAATTGATAATTTTGTATTAGCATCAAAAGATGAATAAATAGTAGTAAATCTATGATTCTTGTGGGAAACAATGTTAATTTATTTGGGAAGAAAATAGTCTTGGTTTTCAGACAAATAATCCATAAAATAGTATTTATTACTCATTTTAACTTATAAACACCTTCGTCACATACTTTGTTGGCTTGAACAACTTCACAACATTTAAAGCGACAAAACTGGTACTATGAATTTTGGTAATTCACAGCAAGAGTCGGCATGGTACTGGAATTACATTCGTCAGGTCCCATCATAAAATCAAAGTTGGATGAGAAAAAAAAACATGCTTACCGACTTTTGTTTTGCATAAGGACTCTATTTCAGAAAGAAATCATTACCCTCATGTTTCCGCATATTTGCCGTACCAGAGAGCGGAGAAACTTTAATATACTTGTGGCAAGACTTGATGGAACTTGATTACATATTGGCCCATGGTATTCATGACAATTAATAACTGTGGCCAGAGAGAGATTAAGTGAATCAAATGGGAACAGATATGAGATCTAACCAGATTCCTTGAGGCAAGAAATGACTAGTTCTTTGCAGTTTATTTAGTTACTGTTATTAGACAAGTGACATGCAGTGTTGACAATCGTTGTGTGTGTATAGAGGTCTATGTGTGAGAAACTTTCTCACACGAAGACCGTGAGAAAATCATATAATAGCAATCATGTGGATGATCCGAACTGTTCATCTTGATTTACATGCTTTATTTAGGCTATCAATAAAAAAATCACGCGATTCCGAACCTTTTTATCATGCAATAAGTGGTTACAAAACATACGTTATATTCACCGTAGAATAAAGATGTCATTTGATGTATGGGTAAAAAGGTTCGGAATCGCGTGATTTTTTATTGGTAATCTAACTAGAGTATGTAGATCAAGATGACGGTTTAGATCATTCACATCATTGCTCCTATATAATTTTCTCACGGTCTTCGTGTGAGAAAGTTTCCCACACGAAGACCCCTCTATATGTGTGTGTGCACGCGCGCGCGCGTGTTTTGCATACTGTAAGCCTTTTGTTAGTCTGGAATTCCAGGGAACACTGTGGTGCCTTGTGAAGGAAAGCTTCAAGTAGATAGTTTTTTTTTAACTCAAAAAAAAAATTTCCATTCATTGTAGGTTTTACTGGGTAATAATTATTTTTTACTGGTTTTACAAGATTTGACTGTTTGATATTGTATATGGTTATTTCAGTCATAGGAAGCATTTGATGCTTCTGTCAGAAATTTGAGGGGAGTAATCTTGTGTTATTTGTAATGTTCTCACTTTTTTCTCCAGTATCATTCTCTTGTATATTCATTTTGTTTTAATAGGATTTTCACACCCCAAGTAA
Organism: Agave tequilana; assembly: GCA_038442645.1. Classification (NCBI taxonomy): domain Eukaryota; kingdom Viridiplantae; phylum Streptophyta; class Magnoliopsida; order Asparagales; family Asparagaceae; genus Agave; species Agave tequilana. The sequence continues at coordinate 21,352 of JAVJIF010010026.1, forward strand.
ATAGTTTTACGTGAGATATGCTCACATGGGATATCTTTAGGATAGGCTTTAGTATATAATACTCTTCATGAACTCAAGAATTACTGGTTGTTCATAGTTTTGAGAAAGGAAGTTTGGAAAACACTACACTTAAGCATGATCATGTGAGATTAACACTAGAATGGGTGACTGAAAAATTCTCGCTTGAGGCCATTACAGATGGTATCAAAGCTAACACCAACTAGAAGTTCCAGTACAAATAATGTAATATTTAACAATCAATCAGAAGTGTGCAAAACTAAGTGTCACATGGAGCTAATTATCTCACTAAGTGACTCGTTATACAAAGATGAGCCAAGAGTCATCTCTTGAATTTGTTGGGGCTACTTCTAGAATCTATAGGGGCCTATCCTTAGAATCTCATACCACCTAATGAAGTGTTAGCAGCCATACCCTAAGGAGAGTATGTCACACCCCAAGTGAATGGTGCCGCATGGGGTATGCATTAGTTAAGTCTCCTATATAATAGTTGCCATGAACTTGAGAATTAATCATAACTAACATCTTTTAGGAACGTGAAAAACTGTCACGTGATGGTAATACTAAGATAGGTGACCCTCTCAGAAGTTCCCGCTCGAGGCATTACAAGGATATTACATTTTGACTATATCACATAGGTTTGATGGTGTGTTGAGACTGCAGAGAAACTCATCTACATCATAAACTCCTATATAAAATGCACCAATGGAAAATAATTTTCAATCCTGCTGGTCTGCAGAAGAAACAGTCTGTGAAAACAGGAAAATCCATGCGCATAAAAGAAAAAAGTGTTCCTGAGATATTCTAGACGACTGCCTAAGAAGTTAGCTTGGACTTTGTTATGGATTGATTCAATTATTTAACCCAAACGCCACCTGTTCCTTAATTAAATCGGGCTGTTACAAATGCCCGAGACTCGGACCCAAACAGTATCATACCCTATTTGGATGGGCATATACTGGATCTAAAAGTTGGACCCATACATGGTATCTATCCTTTATGTGGTTTGGCTCGAACAGACCCATCTAGGACCTGAACTTGTCCTGTTTGATCATGGGATTGGAACAAGTAGTGCATATATTACTTGAGCCACTTGGACCTGACTAGAACTCTTGAATAAAAGGGTTTGGTTTTATTTGGTTTGTGAGCCCTATGTATCCCCTCTTTCTTTGCCTAATCTTCCATCTGCTGCCTATTCCATTATTCTTCTTACCCACTGCGACCTCTTCCATCCTTCTCCTTATCTGCCATTGCCTCCTCAATTTGTGTTTGCCCTGACGAATGTCACTTCCTCAACAATGAGCGTCATCGGCTCTCGTCGCCTTCATGATGAGCGCCTTCTCCAGGATGAGCCTCAAGGTTGATCTGTGCTGCTGCTGCCTCGAGGACAAGCCCCCTCCATCCACACTACATGTTTATATGATTTCTAGTCTTTGGATATTTGAGTTAACAACTTTTTTTTGGTTTAGATGAACTTGCTGAAAAGATAGATATAGATTGTTAGGATGCTTATTCTTGTACTTGGGACATTGCAACATAGATATGATAGCGGCTTATAATTTTCTTGGCTTGCATTGAATTACTAGACTTTTCTTTGCTTGCGTAAGCATGGAATGCTCTATACTGCCTCGGACCGGTATGGGTCCTTGTATCAAACATGAACATTTATTCACACACATAATTTAATTATCGCCGTATCCAAATCCATAGATGAATATACAAGATTTGCCCTCTCCACGTATATGTATCACGTCGTATCTTTATCCCGTATCTATACTAGTGCATAAGGTATCATGGATATTCATACATTATTTAATCCTTTCGTCCCTCTTTTCAGCATTATGTATAATCTCATTTATTTATGCAGCAAAGTGCAGCTTTCAAGATACTACAAACTCGATTGAAAACTATACCATCGTATACTTTCAGTGGCGAACAACTAAAGCGCTCATCCTCGGGGAACCCATATTCACATATTCTACATATTAATGATGACGGAAACAGGAAACAGGATGATAATGCGATCAACTTCGCATCTAGGCTGCAGCAGTTTGAGCACATGCAACGCCTGCATAGGATGCATGCCAAATCACAGTTGCAATTGCGTTCTTCAGCATCCTCCACAATATCACAGGTTTGAAAGATTTCTTTCTTAAGCAGTATTGTTGCTAATTACCTTATTGGGTCATCAAAGTTTGTTTTGGTGGAACTATTTCTATTGTACATGGAACGTATATGTGGGAGCAGACCCATGACAGAGGGAGTATAAGGGGAAAGAGATGTCTATACAACCCCATATTTTTTAGTTACAATCAGAACCATTGTTATCAGTGTCAGCTTGATGATGTCAGAAACTAGGTGGGTACATATATTAGAACATGCTTTGGCTGGCTGCAGTTTTGCACTCTACAGCTGTTTGGTTGGGTTCTAAAAGAAACTATGGAAGGAAAAGAAAATGAGAGTGATAATTGTTTCCTAATGTGTAGTTGCAATGGAAGATGAGAGCAAACAGAAAAAGAAAGTGAACTTTATAACGGAGCTGTTGTTTTTTCCTCTCCTCTTTCCAGTCTAGCATGAGAGAACTTAGTGGAGCACTCAAAGCTTGGTGGTTTTTGTTCAAGATTCACTAGATCTTTTGGTTGGACTTCATTGGATATTGCTTGGATGCCTCCAATTTTGATTTAAGCTTTGGTCGACAACTGTTTCTTTTTTACACACTTTTTCCAATTTATCACAGATGCAATCAATATAATTGTTTCCTTTCTTTTATTCTCCTCTACCTCATCCCTTCCCTTGACGCAATGGAGTTCACGAATGGAGACACAGAAAAAAGGGGCATTTAGGAATTATCTTCTTCAACGCTGTATTCCATGTAAAAGTAGCTTGTCCTTGTGGTAAGCAGGTCAATCATATCTATGGTGTTTATTATTCTGAACCTAGGTTAGGATCATTCCAAATATTGTAGTATTGATATTAGGTTTCTCCAGTCTTCTTGTATAAAGCTGTGATAGCATGCTGCCTCAGTTGAACATGTTTTATTTCCACTGTTTTGTTTGCCTTCTTTATTTCAATTTAGTTAACTCCTATGAAAGTAAAATTGTTTCCTCCGAACTTTCAGGAAAAGAAGAAATCATCACAATCTGATGAGTCTCGACGGCCTTCATCAGTATCGGATGTTGGCTGCCCCCTTCTCGATCGTCGTGTATTAATCCGAGACGCAGCAATGATGACATTGCACTTTGCGCTATTCTTCAGCCTGGCCCATACTGCATTGTCCTACATTGGCAACTTAAATGTGAACCAGAGTCCGTAAGTTATTCGGCCAGAGATAAGAGTATCCGCTGATATTCATGTGAGGAGGCCTCTGGTGAGGCCTCTGGTATTAGGGCCTGAAAGCAATAAGATTGTTTATTGTTTTTCATCATTGCAGAAGTTCCTCTCATGTGGTTTATTGGCGAAAAAGGTACTGTAAATATCAGAGTAATTCTTTCACATGTGAGATGTGTCCCTTTGTATGCCTTGTTGAATTTTAATTTATAATTTGTTGGTGAGAGGATGTACTGTTTGTGAAGGTGTTCAGTTGTTTGTACAATGAAGAAGATACAACAATCCAAATAAAGGTTAGATGTAAATTGTGGCTTTTGTGCATGTTTGCTTGCATCGATTGTTGGGACTCTTGATGTATAAAAATATTTTGGCTTCAGCTGATGTATTATTCTTTGCGGAAATGCAAGTAATTCTTTAAGATATTCTAAATGACATTATAGAATAGCATTCATGAGTTACCTTATTGTAAGGTTTTTTGACCTTTGCCTCAAAATCACTATAAACCCTCCAATTAAATTGACAAAACTGTTGACTTGAAACTTCTGAAATATCCTTACAATTGATCCTTGTATTTCAGTTATTATGTCTTCAACTACAAAATAATATGGACTAGATTTCGGACTTGCTATTAAATCTATTTTATGGAATTTGTAACGCGATCTTGCCACTATTTTATACCCATCCCGAATCCACCTTAGTATCAGGTTGGGCTAGGGTCCGAAATAAACCCGGCCTAGGTTATGATGTGACGGTCCGAAATTTTATGGTACACGAATGTTATCGATAGAACTTTGAACTGTTGTCGCTGTCGAAAGTTAAAAGCTCAAATTGAATACGAAGTAGGAAGCTCAAATTGAACACCAATGACCTAGCTCCGAGCAAGCACAAAGCGTAGGAGGCAGTATATACATGTGTAGTTCTTGGCTCACATAATATTTTAAGTCGTGTCTAGATCAATTAATTTTATGTGGGTCGTGTCTAGACGTATGGCTAAGCACAGAAATATAGGGCTCATTTCCAACACTAATTTGGGACTTGCCGTGATGGGTTCATGTTGGTAACATGTTTTGACGTCATTTTCTTTTGGAAAACTTGTGCTTTGAGGACATGGTTGTGTTTTTTCATAAAAACTTATAAGACACATTCTTTAATTATGTTTTAAAATGACAAAAAAACAAAGTAATTATTTCCTAGTCAAATTTTGAAAAGATGTTTTTCCATATTCACAATTTAAAAAAGATTTTTCCCCCCCTAAAAAATTGGCTTGAAATCTTAGAGAAATATGAGAGAAATCTTATTCAAAATCTTCTTTAAAAAGGGAAAAAAAAATTGATTGAAATCTAAAGATCTATAATTTAATTTTATTGTTTATTAAATATTTAATGCGCAACAGCATTTGATTAAATTTTATTTGGTCCCAAATTGTTTTATATACATTGGAAGTAAACGAGTAAGCAAGATTATTTTATTATCTGGAGTCATATTTTCTTTGTTTCGCATATATGTAATATATTTATTATTTTTTTCCCACTTTCCGTCTTTTTTCGTGTTAAACAAGTTTAGTATTTTGAACATAGATTTTGTTAACAATGGTGGTCCACTTACTAATTGTGGAATTTTAATCAGCCTCTGTGTGATTGGGTGATCGGGTACATGACTCCACTCACCCGAGTACGTACGGGGTTCGGTTCATGTGTGTGACCCACACACACATACAATAAGAGGATCAATCACGCACTGACACGTGCATTGATCCTCTTATAATATGTTATATTTGTGGGCCTCACACACATATTATAAGAGTTTCAATCAATGTGTCAACACAAGATTGGTCCTCTTATTGTATGTGTGTGTGGCTCACACACATGAGCCGAATCCGTACGGGGAGTGTACCATGATTACTTCCAAATTCCAATATCGATCAATTCGAGAGAGAGAGAGAGAGAGAGAGAGGAGAAACTCACAGCGAGCAGGAGTTGGATGGGGCAGCAAGAGACTTCCGGGCTCCTTTTCTCCCTTCAACTTCTCACTCAGGTTGATCATCCCCCTTTCATTTTATGAATGAATTTGATCGTAGTATTGATATGTACTTCCTCTGTTCAAAAATAGTAATGTATTTTTTGAACAAAATTTTGTCTCAAATTTATAATCCATTTTTAATTTCAATACTCCTTTTATCATTCTCAATATTTTTTTTACAAATTCTAATGCTACTTTTTTTATTCTCAATACTATTTTTACCTTTCAACTTGACTTTCTTAATTTTCTTATCTGGTCAAAAAACAACCACAAAAATCAGACATAGGTAGTATAATATATTAGTTTAATAGAGATGATCACTTGTCCGAGGCACAGCAAAGTTGATGGCGGGCGCAGGGAATGCCTGTCAACAGCCTACAAGGTCAGAGGGAGGAGTTTCTTTTTATTCCTTTTTTTTTTTCTTTTCATTTTTGGACTAAGGAGAAAATTTATTAATCCAAAAGTTAATATTCGACCACTAGTCTTAAAACAATACAAATGATGCATGAGTTTCAATTAAAATGGACAAATGATGCCTCTTTAGCTCTCTCTATGCACATTACATTTCTTTTCCTTAGTTCAATTAGTATTCTTAAATTAAATGTATTCAAATTTTATACAGTGTGTCCTTAATATGAGATTCACAAACCTTACTTAATTCATAGACCCTAGTGATTGGTATCTCTAGGCGTTTATGACCTTTACTTCATGTGGTAAAGGCTTTCTCTAATCGTTCCAACTCACTGGCTCTGTTTTGCCTAATTTTCTCTCCCAAGTTTTTGGTGGTTTATATGTGCATCTACGAAAAAGGTCCCTGTATTTGTATGAGACAGTGAACATGTATGTTCTAGCAATTTAAATTTTTTCTACAAAGAAATGTTCTAGCAAATAGCACAACAAAAGGTATGGAAAATTTAAATTTACATACAACAAGATTTGTACTATTTAAAATTTTTTTACTTGCAAAGTAACAAAAGGATGTTACAGAGATGAGCAAAAAAAATTATTTTGTTAGTCTGCAACATCCTGTCACAGTGCATGTTTATGTATTACATCTATTTTCATACAGTTCGATTCTGTACTTGATTCTTTTAACCCATGTTTTAGTTATATTTGTGTATTATTTTGGTGATCATTTTCAGAAATTTTTTTCAATCAAATTAAGTTTTATGTAATCTGACACCGGCTCTTTATGGTTTGCAGAGAAACAAATGATGATGATATCACCTTGAAAGTACTATATTGTGGGATTTGTCAACAGACCTTTCCACCATCAAGAACGAGTGGGGAAATGCTAGATACCTCATTGTTCTAGGGTATGTAGTTTAATTGGTTTCTCTTGTTCATATTAATTTTCCATTTGATTATAATCCTAAAACCTCTCATCCGAGGATTTTTATGCATAATTGGTGAAAGAAAAAAAACATTATAATGTATTGATTTGCAGGGAACATCATAATGTGTTTATTATATGTCGATTCAGGATAGAGTTTTTCAAAAAGTATATCGATTCAGCAAAGAATTCATGGATTATGTGATTCATATGCAGTAAGTATAATGTTATGTGCAAGTACAAGCCCTTCACAATGAACCTGACATGTTTAGCTTGTCATTACAATTGTGAACATGGTGAAATTTACAATGAGAGAGAAGTTTCCACTGATACTGACTAATTCAATCCAGACACATTGTCAGGCATAAGATTGTTGGCATTGTACTCGAAGTAGGAGATGCAGTCCAAAAAATTCAAAGCTGGTGATAAGATCGGTGTTGGTTAGATTATCGGCTCTTGCCTCACTTGTGACAACTGCAAGCAAGACTCAAGAGTACTGCTGCCCCAATCTCATGCGCGCTCCAAAGTCCAAACACCATGATGATGGATCCACAACCTATGGAGGGTTTTCCAACTTGTTCATAGTCAAGGAGCATTTTGCTATCCATATCGCCGAGAGCCTGCCTCTTGAAAGGGTTGCACCATTGACGTGGGCGGGGATAACAGTCTTATTAGTATACTGCCGTTGTCAGTAGGAAACCGACCGATCAATCAGAGGGTGACGGGGGAAGAAGAAAGAGGAAGAAGAAGGGGGAGTTAAGAGAGGAAGACGAAGATGTTACTCTCTCTCGCGGATGAAGACGGACGAACAGACAAAGTTTATATATGAGTCACAGAAGAAAACCTTATTTCGATCAGTTTTGATTATGATTTTATGTTGCTTGTGATTTCAGGTAGCTATTGGCACTATGAATAATACCGCCTATTCCCCAGCTTCCACCGTTGTTCTCTCTGCTAAAGGTGAATGGAAAATTGATCATGCTCGATGCACCGAGCAAGCCACTGGAGTTGCCTGCGTTTCTATAATCCAAGGTCGAGTGCGGAGCCTCATTTGTACATTTTCAAGATTATTAGATGCGGATTTTTGGTGAGTAAAAAGTTTGATTGTGATTCTATGTTGTATCTCACAAGTGGTAAAATGTATTGGCTGGAAGTCGTGTTGGTAGACTAAAAGACACTCAAGAGATGATAGACTTTGCTGCTGAGCACAATATAGCTGCAGAAGTAAAGGTCGTCGGCATAAATGATGTGAATACAGCCATGGAGCGACTTGCCAAAGGAGAAGTAGGATACTGAATCGTTGTTGATGTGGCAAACACAATCTAGGAACTAATATAGGAGATAGAGTTGTGTCATTCCGAAAGGATTCAAGGCTGAATCCTTCTCATTGAAATACAACTCTACGACATCCGAATATAAGATCTACTCCGTTGAAGTTGATCTACATTATTTCAGGTAACTAAAAACTAAAGATCATATACTTCGAATACTTTTAAACTAGCCATCAAGTAGGCGCAAAATAGATAAACGAAAATAGTATATTTCTTAGATCTACGTCTTAGACATACAAATTCTCGATCCAACCATTCACCATGATCTAAACACTTAAAACCCCTGACATACCATTCTTTGTTAGATTTCAAATATTCTACACCGTTAAATCAATCAACTCACTATTTGGTCGTCTGTTTTCTTCCTACTTGATGCATTGACAAAAAGTATTTAAAACACTTCATTTTGATTTATAGCTACTTTAAATAATATAAATCAATTTCAACAGAGTGGATCTTATATTAGGATGTCATGAGTTTGTATTTGAGTGGGAAGGATTCGAGCCCAAATCCTTCCCCAAAGATCGTAGTCTATCTCCTAATGTAGTTCTACAATTTGACAAATTGGATTGATGTCATCAACTTTGCTTGTTCAAAGGGGGAAAGGACAAGGTCTATAACCCATTTTGCTATATTTTAGCCCCTCAAGACTTCAAAAGTTCGACAACTAGTCTCTTCAAAGGACATGGGACTTCTAATATCTAATTATGCAGGGAATTGAAACAGTGTTGATTAGTCTTTGCATTTTAAAGCACACATAAATTATACTGGCGGAATCTTATATGGATGATTACGCCAACGCATTTTATTTTTGCTGTAGATGATCAACAGATTAGGGCACCACCTGAAAGTACGGAGAACAATGCTCACTGTCTTGTTTCCTCCTCCTCAAAATATGCGACTCATTCTTCTTCTTTTCTTCTTTTGTGTGCGTTCGCCTGTGGAAATCTTGAACTTAAATATCAAAACCTCCGACTTCACCAACGGACGAGACCTCAACAACAAAAAATGTGACTACTCTTGATTTAATACCGATTTTGCATTTTCTTAATAGCTTTAAGCTATAGATTTTAAGCCCAAAATATCATATGAGGCCTGTTTAAGGCAGCAAGTTGAGCATTGCATTAATACTGGATTGTTCGCTATGAATGATTTTCGAATATTTGAGCTTTTAACGAGGCATGATTCAAGCATCATGGGGAAAGGAACCATGCGGAAATTATTTGTCAAGGAGGGAAGAAAATGGATAGTGATACAGCTGAAATTGATTTAAAGACAGTATAATCGCAGTTAACAGGTAACAGTTGTCAATTAGAGCCAAACACAGAACTCCAACAGTTAACCAGCATCTTTCTAGTTTAGATCGATGAGCTAATGAGCCATTACAGTATAATTACCTCCCCGTCTAAGCAATTACATGCCTGTCCCATATTGAATTACACAGAAAAATGCACGGTGCAGAAAAATGACAAATCTTTATATCAATACAAATACGACTCTCACGAAACATTCTCAACGCTTAATATAAGCAAATAAAGCTGAACCTCCTCTTCTGAAGCACTCATTTCATTAGTTTGCCAAAACCCTACATGCCCATCTGGCACAAAGAACTGAACAAAATGCTGAGAAATAACATTTCCTATTTTTATTGTTTAACCTTAAAACACAATCAGTAATGTTCCAGGCAACATATAGCACGAAAGTCTTTAACCTAAGGGAACGCTAAAAGGGATATAGCACATTGTATGATGGATACCTTCCCTTATCTCCTCTGTGAAGGAGAACAAAGCAGACCAGAAGCATCAGCTCCCACAGCTGCAAGCTCACAAACAGCACATATCTGCCCTTCAATGGCTGGCACAAATCGTGCCCCACAATAAGGGCATGAGACGTCCTTCTGTCCGCGGTAGATGGGAACAAAAGTTGCCCCACAAACCACAAAAGGATTCCTGAAATCATAGTTCAGCTGCTTTGCATCTTTCTTATCACCGCAGGCTGCCAGCACCTTCCTCACCTTCGCTGCTTGGGCCTCGGGTGGGTTGTTCTCCAGAAGCATCCTCGCAAAATTGGCCGCTGTAGTGAAGCTCCCTCCTCTGTAGCAAACAGTCATAGCACTCATGAGCGCAAGCCTCGTGTGAATCTTCTGTAGCTTGCAGTTTGTGAAGTACGCTGCCAATTCCTGTTGTAGAACAACATTGTCCTTGGTTTCCTTCCTCTTGACCTCAATTTTCAAGCCCAACACATACTCCTTTGCTATTTCAATCAACTCCTTGACTTCATCAACCTCTCTCCTAGAATCTACCACAATAAGAGGGATGGTGTGAAGGATGCTGAGGAACAGCCGTAAGGCCTCTGGGAATTTTCCATCTGTTGTGGCCCGATAAGCTGCCTTAAGCTTCTCATCCATCTGAGAGAACTTAAACACAAGGGCCGGTGGGCCTCTCACATTAGGACTTGCAGACTCACTCCATCCCTTCTCAACAGCAATGGATATCTCTGGGGCCGAAGCAAAAGCGTCCAGATATGAGTGACTACCCATGTGTAGGTCTTTAAACAGTGGCCTCAAGGGCTCAAAGTTTTTGATGCCCAATTGGCGACCAAGAAGACGCATTGCAGTATCGAAGTTTCCAGCTGCTGCATGCTCCCCAGCAAAAGAAGATTTCTGAATCCAGATTTGGCTCACAGGCATTCCTGGTGTTGGGGCAACAAATACAGAAGCACGAGCATTACTGGCAGCCTGTGGAATGTCCACATCAGGTGGAAGCTCCAAATCTTCGAGATCCCATCCTCCTTCCTCATCATTCTCTCCATGCACTTCGATATCCTCGACGTCTGCAATTACATCTCCATCTTGTACAACACCATCCACATTGACAATATCCAAGTCTTCGTCACCCCAATCAGCAGCAGCTGCTTCATCTTCCTCGTCATGTCCTGCCCTTCCTACAGTGTCTAATCCTCCTTCGAAAATGCCTCTCATCACTCTCAACAATGGCCAATCGCCACCGCACATGAGGGGAGCAGGGGGCATCAGAAGAGAACGTGTTTTTCCTTCAGGTATGGAAGGAACTATACCTTTTTGCTCCAACTCAGCAGCGAGTCTATCAGCAGTTTCTGTCAGCCCGTGAGTGGAAGCAGTGACATAGGCTAGAGGCAAATGGCCAGCATTCTCCAAGATCTTCACACGTTCTTCAACATCACCAAGATACATGGCATTGTGGAACTGTCCCATCACGTCATTCTTCATCTCAGCTATCCTCAGCATCTTGGACAGCTTTTCCCTATTCCCTGTTACAAGATACAAGAAAGAAAGCCGCTCAAAGTTCTTAGTCCTCTGGTAAGCATACTCCACAATACTCGTATTTCCTTGTCGAAGAGCCTCAATGCCTAGCCTGTACCAATGGTCCTTCTCATCAATCTCCTTTGCAGCAGCAACAGCAATCTGGATATTGCCACTCTCCAGAGCCAGGTTGAACCGAGTTCTCTCATCTTTGACAAAATGCAGAGCAACTTCAGGGAAACCTTTCTGTTGCAGATAAGCAATGACAGCCTGTCCACAAAGCTGTGAACTTCTGATCATACTCATTACATGGTCAAATCTCTTTCTTAGCAGGGCAAGCTTGAAGATATACTCGGTAGCATCAATTGATATGATCCTATTCTTTCCATCACGATCCAAGCAAAACAGAGTGCTCCCAGAGACCTTGGTGAGATATATTGGAACATCAAGGGTCCTAATGATTCCACTGTCCCCATTAGGAAGACAATACTTGATGTGGTTTAAGGTTGTATAGATGAAGACTCCGTTTTCATCCCAGGCACCACTTTTCACACGGATGGTCTCATGGAGTGTGCATCTATGTACAAGTTTCTTGTTAGCAATAACTATAGAATGCTTGCTGAGCAAAGCAACACTCTCCATGTCACCTGACCAGACTATATACTTTACAGAAGGTGTCTGAAGTTCCCCTAGAATAATCCTCTGCTGTAGATCAAAGATGACAACCCTGTCCTCAGCTCGGCACAATAAGTTTCCAGTCCCAGCATAAAATATGGCATCAGTGGCAATAGGGAGAGCACTCTTCTTCACAATCTCATTCTTGAGGTTCTTTACCAGTACCTGATTGTTGCTCTTGTCGAGTACTGCAAACCGGTTACGAGCTACAAACACAGCTGAGCCCCCGTTCCCTTCTTTGCATCCTGCAGGAAATCACCCCTTCCTCCAGTATCCCTGGGAACAATATAGAGTTCATAGGACCCACCTTCTGCATCAGAGCAAATTAAGACAGCATTCTCAGAGGGGCTGTAGGACAGTGTCCTGGGTGCCTGATTCAAGCTTACAGAACCAGGCCTCCTTATTGGAACCACTTGATTATCCTTTTGGGATGAGAACTCAAAGAAGCGCAAGAATCTATCTTTGACATAGTACAGAATATCCCCACTTACAGAGAAAGCTGGGCGTTCTCTCTCAAGTTTGAAAACAATCATGCCACTATCGTGCCCAGCTGCAAGAAGATTCATTTCTGGATGTGCTGCAAGAATCCAGAAACGGTCATGTTCACGGCGGAATGTTTGAATGCCAGTGCGCTTTGTTGCATCCCATATACGAATGCTTTTGTCCTCAGAATTAGACACAATAATGTCCTGCTTTGCATGAAACATCACGCAAGAAACATTGTTCATGTGCCCTCTCAATGTATCCACTTCCCAAGCCTTTGTATCTGCAATAGAACAAGTTGCATTACAATGTTGGTAATCTTCAAAAGAAAGCACACTAAGTCAATCATCATACATATATCAAAGAATATACATCAAAAACTTAAAGAATAAGCTCATGGTCACTAATATTTGTGTTAGATGTGTAGAAACGGACTCATAAAGGAAGCAATCAAGCTTTATAACCACCTATTTGCCTAGAATGTATGTATAGTGCGAGTTAACTATAAGTCACATCAGAAGACCATAACATTATAGGCTCATAACTTTTTGTTATCATGACACATACAAGAATATAATATCCCATCATGCACGCAATAGATTTAAGTCACTAAGCTTTTCGTGCACAGCCCTGTACAAGCAATAAGAATGCATAGAGGTCATAAAGAAAAAAGAAAGAAAGAAAAGGCTAAAGTGTATTTGAGTTTTAAACAACTTGAAATGCACTCATACACCGCAGTGTGCACACGGATACCAGCACGCAAGCACGCACAATGTGCAAGTGTCATCAAACATGCATATGTTGTGTATCTTACAGTTTGATGTTCACAACGTGGTAAGAGTATAATGGTTGTGTTATCTTTTCGTTTAGAGGGTTCTGCACTGTCCTCAAACATGCATAAGCTGTGTATAACGAAAATACGGTTACAAATATGTTTGGATACAGCAAAGTTGAAGAAAAAAATCAGAACTCACGTGCACATAAACTTTCAGAATCGATAGATGTATTTTACAATATAGGGACACATGTATCCAATTGAGGTCATATTCTGAATTATATTTGTACTAGCAGTTCGCCAGTCATTACAGACTGATTTTCTTTCTATTTAAGAAGTGTGACCTGGGATTTATCAGACCATCAACCACAGCATGCACAAATGCATCCTATTTGACGCACCACCTATGGTAGTTAATAAGATTTGGGGCCATTTCCAAATGGGCCCATTAAATTTGAGAAACAAAGTTCGTACTGAAGCCCCTCCATTTCTTTCAAAGAGGAATAAATAATAATGAATTCAACTCATATAACTATTGCACGTTGGATGTTCACAAGTATGTTCAGCCATTCACAAAACTATCCCCTAAAGTGTCTAACAATGACTTAATCTACATTAAAAAAATATATTTCTACAACATATAGGAAGTTCTAGAGATTATACTATATTGTTTGCACAAGGACTGAACGAGAAAGTATCAAACTTATCCTAGGCTTATTATAGCCACTAAATTTTGACAAGGGAGGCAGACTGAACAAAGTATGAGAGGTCTTCACAAAAACATTGCACCACAAAATTAAGAACAAATGAGAGGAAATTTGAGATAGAAAAAAAATCTAACATGTTCAAAAGATTTCTAATACTAAATAAATAATTTCCATATAAGCTGAAAGCAACAGAGCCAAAGACATCAAAACTTTTAATATAGTTCAGATTGAAAAAAAATATTTTCTTGCTCGCATTTCAACACATGTGGTCAAGTAAGCTCTTCATGATTCCTTATAAAGGAATACAAAAATCAGATTGACTACTAAAATCACGCGATTGAAATGCAGGTTTCGAGAATACCATTCATCCGCCATAGTTTCACTTGCCGATCATCTGCTCCAGACACAATAAGGGGCAGGCTAGGATGAAACGACGCCCAGTTGACTCCTCGGTCATGACCTTCAAGGACATACTTCACAACAGCATCCGCCCCACCAAACAAGTCTGTGTTCATCTGGCTCAGACGCAAAATATCATCTGCTGGAGACACAGTTTTCTTTCTCAATGCGCCAATATCCCAAACACGAACAGTCTGATCCAGTGAAGCTGAAACGACAAGGTCCTCCTTAGGGTGGAAAGATGCACACATGACATAGTGATTGTGCCCTGTCAGCACTGAAATACAAGTTCGTGATTGCCAGTTCCAAATCCTAATGGTCTGGTCATCACTAGCACTAACAATCCAAGGGTACTCATCATGGAATTGGACTGTACGAATGTAATCAAGGTGTCCAAGAAGTGTAAATAGGCACCGATGTGTTTTGTAATTCCAGACCTTGATCTTGTAGTCATCACCTGCAAAAGAAGTTAATAGTACTATCATTATGGAGATAACTGAGCGTACAAGTAGATCACAGGTTTTTCTGATTTCTGCTGAATAGAAAACAATAGCATTTAACATATCCTTTGAGGTAAAATAACTGTCTACTTCAAGTACATGCACAACTTCCAAATTTTATGATGTATCTCATCTAATATTTCAATATATTGACTCCTTTAATATCCTAAAATTTATTGGAATTCTTTTGAATCTTTAACGTATGCAGGGTGCAGCAATCACAAATAAGGTAGCAATAAGATCCAGTCATGACAATATGCTACAATTTGTGTTAAACGTATGAGAGTTTGGAGCAAAGTTGGATCTTTGCAATATCATGACTATAAATGAATCCTATGAAATTTTAGGCTAAAATCTAGAGAAACAGAGATCAGATACCAGCATTAATTAAACTCTATACTAAAAGATGTCGAATTCAAATATTATACAAATTATTTGGCAGATCTACAAATTAAAACAAAAGAAGACTAGACCTCAAATGATATAACAAGAAACAGAAAAAGAAATCGAATGTGTGACCTCCAGAGACAAAGAGAGGCTGAGATTTATGAAAATGGACGCCGCGGACAGGGCCATCATGCTCATCGAAACGATCAATCAAAGTACCCATGCGATAATCCCACAGCTGGATCACGCCGCTGTGGAGACTGGCGAGGATCCATGGCCGCTTGCTGTGGAAGCTCAGCCCCTTCACCCGATTACTCTTCGTCTCAAATTTCGTCAGCATCTCCTCTCCCACCAAAAAAAAACCCTAATCACCAAAACGAAACAAGCGCATCAATCAAATTGAGTGAGATTGGTAAAGGAGCAACGACGGAGAGATCAATTAGGGTAAAGGTATGGGATCGGATCTCGGATCTGACCTCGGTATCTCGATCAGATCTGAATCCAAAAGCGCGGGATAGGGTGGAGGTGGCGGGATCTAGAACGAGGGATCGCTGCCGTCGCCGAGATAGATGAGCTCATCAACCAGCGAGCTTTTGGATCTATCGCTCGTTTCTCTTCTCCTTCGCTTCGACACTCTCTCTCTCTAAGCCGCGCTTCTATATCTATTTTCTATCACTATACGGGAGTTTGAGGAATCGCTAAATGATAGAAGCAGAGGATGAGTAAATAAAATAATATGAATATGATAATTGTATATTGTATATTTTTTTGTTCTGATCAATTATGAACCGTCCATTTGGTGATGTGCTTTTCTGCACCTTGACACCGTTTGATGCTTCGAGAGAGAGAAAGGGGAGAACGATGGAGATGAAGCAACTTCATCTGTAAGAGGCCGCAAAAATTTGAGATTTATTAGAGTCCATGCAAACTCACCAGTACATGGGTTGGATTGGGTCGAATGGGCCTACGAGTCAATGTTTCATTTTTCCAAAAGGGCAAAAATTAGGTAAAATACCATGAATTTTGGCTTGTTTTGAAAAAATACCAAGAACTTCAATTTCTGCAAAAAGCTTGAACTTTGGCACTTACAGCAAACTACCATAAATTGTCAAATGGTTACAAACAGAAAAAGAAAAAGACACTTTATTGACACACAAAATTGAATATATATATATATATATATATATATATATATATATATATATATATATATATATATATATATATATATATATATATATATATATATATGGGGAATCTGTACCTCAGCCTGCAGGCTGAGAGAGTTTTCTCAGCCTGCGGGCATGGCAACATCACCGCCGCACATCTGTAAAAATTTTAGCGGACAAAATCCTGTAAAATCCCGCCCAATTTAATGCCAGTCACCTCAACATTGTATTTTCCGAAAATACCCTCCCTTACAACTTTTTACCGACCTTGGTAGCAGTCCTCAGAAAAAGACTGCGACCTTGGTAGCAGTCCTTAGAAAAGACTGCGACCGTGGTAGCAGTTCTGATAAAAACACTGCGACCTTGGTAGCAGTCCTCAGAAAAAAACTGCGACCTTGGTAGCAGTCCTTAGAAAAGACTGCGACCGTGGTAGCAGTTCTCATAAAAACACTGCGACCTTGGTAGCAGTCCTCAGAAAAAGACTGCGACCTTGGTAGCAGTCCTTAGAAAAGACTGCGACCGTGGTAGCAGTTCTCATAAGTACTGCGACTATATTAAAAATCATTAAATATCAAATCAGATAAAAAAATTAAAGAAGCATTCAAATTAGTTTCGTGATTTAATAAAGTAGCATTCACTGTCTTTTACCGAAAAAGTAGCTTTTCATAAGGGGTATTTGGTAATTTAACTTCTCCCTAAAAGCGGGCCGCAAGTCAGTGATGTGACAAATCGAGCCACGTCACCGCAGGCTGAGAGAGTACTCTCAGCCCGCGGGCTGATATACATTTTTCTCTATATATATATATATATATATGGGGTCAAGTGCTCCTAGTAGGTCTTCTTAACTTATAATCTTAGGAGGAGGCCTAAAACTCACCATGTACCATTCATATGAATGATCCGCTCCATTTATCATGATTTTCATGTCCTAAACTTCTTATATTTAAAAAAATTATGCAGTTTGAACTTTTTTCACTCATCGATCAAACAATGTCATTTGTTCTATTGTTGAAAAATCGTTCATTTTGTAACCATTTGATACATGGGTAAAAATATCAAAAGTGCATGATTTTTTATATACAATCATTTTAAGATATGTAAATCAAAATGAATGGAGTGGATCATCCTTAGAGATGCTCCATGGTGGTATTTTAGGCACCTACTAGGAGCACTTTTTCACACACAAAGTCCTTTCTAAATGATTTGAACCCGAATCCTTCTCACTCAAATGCAACCCTCCGACATTCAAATACAAAATCCACTCCGTTGAAGTTGATCTATATTACTTCAATTATCTATAAATCAAAAAATCAAGTGTTTTGAATACTTTTTGCCCATCCATCAAGTGACGCAAAATGGACTGCTGAAAGTAGTGAGTTGGTCAGATCTATGTCCTTAGACATACAAATTCTCGATCCGGCCATTTGATTATGATTTAAGCATTTAAAAACCCCTACAAATAATTTTTATTAGGTTTCAAATGTTCTACACCGTTAAACTAACCAACTCACTATTCAGGTCGTCCGTTTTTTCTGTACTTGATGTGTGGACAAAAAAGTATTCAAAATACTTAATTTTTGGTTTATAGATACTTGAAATAATATAGATCAACTTTAACAGAGTAGATCTTGTATCCAAATGTCGGAGGGTTGAATTTGAGTGGGAAGGATTTGGGTTTAAATCCTTTTAGAAGAACACAAGTGTGTGTGTGTGTATTTATATACACACACAAACACACACACACACACTTGTGTAGTTCCGGAAGGATTCGAGAATGAATCCTTTTCACTCAAATACCAACATCTGACATTCAAATATAAGATCCACTATGTTGAAGTTAATCTATAGTATTTAAATCAATTAAAAATCAAAAAAATCAAGCGTGTTGACTATTTTTTGCCCATCCATCAAGCGGCGAAAAATGGACGACCGAAAGTAGTGAGTTGGTTAGATTTATGTCTTTAGACATACAAATTCTCGATCCAGCCATTTAATCATGATCTAAACATTTAAAACCCCTACAAACCAATTTTTGTTAGGTTTCAAATGTTCTGCACCGTTAAACCGTCAGCTTTTTTCTTACTTAATGCATGGGTAAAAACTATTTAAAATACTTTATTTTTGTTTTATAGATACTTGAAATAATATAGATCAACTTTAACGAAATGGATCTTGTGTTCGGATGATGTATAGTTGTATTTGAGTAGGAAGGATTCGGGCTCGAATGAACTACACAAGTGTGTGTGTGTGTGTGTGTGTGTGTAGAGAGAGAGACAGAGAGACTTGTGTCATTCTGGAAAGATTCGAGGTCGAGTCTTTCCCACTCAAATACAACCCTACAACGTCCGGATGCAAAATCCACTCCTTTGAAGAGTAATTACAACAACAACTAAACCATTTGTCCCAAGTATTTGGGGTAGGCTATAAGAACCAAAAGAGAATTACGCCGAATCGGGCACATGTATCAGCTTTCTCTACTCATTCCTATCGAACAATATGCCTTCATTAAGACCTTTAACCTCTATATCTTGTCGTATCATCTCCATCCATGTTTTCTTCGGTCTCTCTTGCGCTCTTTTAACTTGCCCTATTTTGATACGCTTCACTTGGCGGACTGGCGTATTTGTAGGTCTACGTCACACATGACCAAATCATCGTAGGTAATTTTCTCTTATCTTTTCTTCTATCGGGGCTACACCTATCTTAGTATGAATATCCTCATTTCTCACCTTATCTCTCCTCTTATTACTACACATCCAACGAAGCATGCGCATCTCTGCTACACTCATCTTATAGGCATGATATCTCTTTATAGCCCAACATTCTATATTCTTTGAAGAGTAACTAAAAATTAAAAATCATATATTTTGAATAATTTTTTCCCATCGATAAGTAGGTGCAAAATGGGCGACTAAAATAGTAAGTTAGTTAGTTTAACGGTGTAGAATATTTGAAATCGAACAAAAATTTATATGTGAGGTTTTTAAGTGTTTATATCATGATTAAATGGCCGGAGCGAGAATTTGTATGTCTAAATACATAGATATAAGCAATATGATATTTTCAATCGTTTGTTTTGCGCCTACTTGATGAATGGGAAAAAAGTATTCAAAATACATGATTTTTTATTTATAATTACTTGAAATAATGTAAATCAACTTCATTGGAATGGCTCTTGTATTCAGATATCGTAGGGATGCATTTAAGTGTGAAAGATTAGGCCTTGAATCTATCTCTCTCTCTATACATACATATATATATAATATAATTTTCATTAATCTAACCACGTAAGTTAAGTAAAAACAAGAGAGAAATTTTACTCATGCTTAATTCGGTGATTTTCTCGATATCAATGAAGCTCACACAATCACCACAAAAATTCTTATTTAATTTCACACACACGCACACATAAAGAAAAATTAGGGTTTACATGTAATTATTAATCAAATAAGTTTTAGGTAAAGAAAGAAGTGTTAATTTTACCTCTAAAAGTCATAATTTAGTAATTATTAATCACCAAATATCACCAAACACCCATTTCTCTGCTTCTAACTCACGCTTACTCGACCGAGTTTGGGTTACCTCGGGTCGAGCTCGAGTCTTCCATGACTCTCAATGGAAGAGAAAAGAAGAGAAAAAAGAGAAGAAAAGAAAAAGAGAAGATGGAATAATTAAGAAATAGATGGGAATAATTTTTTAGAGGGGGGGATAATTATTCAAAGCTCTTTCATGTGGGAAAAGTTCCATAAGAGGTGGGGAAAATTAAATCAGAGAGTAGGGAGTGAGGTGGGGAATTAATCAAAGAGAATGAGGTATAGAATTTCAGAGAGAACAGCTCACAAAAGAGATTGATAAGTATGAGTGAGATTGATTACACACACGCGCGCATCCACACAACTGACTCAAAAACACTCTCAACCCCTCTCTCCCCCTCCCTCTATTAATATAGTTTCATATACATAGAGAGAGAGATACAAATACTTCTATTCAGGTGTCGTCTCAAATATTTCGAGGGCCCTATGCGAAAATAAAAAAATTAGATTTTTCTAATATAATTTCTCAACATATTATGTGCTATAGAAAAATCAAAATTATAGAAATCTATACCAAACTTTCATTTGAGAAATGTCATTTTTCTGACATGTTTAGATGCAAATGCATCGATTAAACTTTCACAGTCTACCTTTTCTAGAAGTTCATTTTAATCGTCATAAAAACTAATTCATTCAATTTAGAAGGGGTAAGCCAACATCTGCTCGCGCAAGCCGCCGTGCTGACTGAAGACAACGTAAGAGCGAGGGGGACAGAGGGAAACAAGAGAAGTTGGGGGAGAGAGATCTAGAAAGAAGGATCTAATTATTAAGATGAGAGATTTAAACATTTGGTCTTTTCGTCTTCAAACTGTTAATTCTCTCTTCTTCTTTTTTAAAAGTTTCAGATTTCAAAATGAAAATGAAAAGCTCTCACAAACTTCACGGAAAGATAGAAGATGAAAAGTCCAAGCCCGCATATGCTTTAAAAACCAAAAAAAAATTAAACGCACACCTAAAAGCCCAGGCCCGCATATGCTTTTAAAAGGAAAAAAATGAAAAGGAAGTTAAACGCACACCCGCCGTGCGCTGGGGTTCAAACCTGAAACCTCACGGGCAAGTTCAAGCAATGAAACCATTAAGCTACTTTGGCATGTTGTTAGAAGCACAGTGAGACTTTTTATTATGAAGTAACTATTCTTGTCCTTCTAAATACATGATATCATATGGGGCCCTCTCAACAGTGGGGCCCTAAGCGGTTGCTCAGACTGTTCCTGCTAAGAGTTGGGCCTACTTGTATTTATATATTTAAAACTTAAGCATAATTAATTGTTCACTAATTAAGTAATTAAATTGGTACCTCTAATCATTCTTTATATTCACATAATTGAATAAATAAAATTTTGTTTTCAGGTTAAATAATCTGGGTATTACATCTCCTTTTACCGCCTCGACGTTGTCTACCGCCTCCTCCGCCTTCTCATGCTCTACCCCTACCGCCGCCGCCTCCCCCTTTTTCGCCGCCTCTTGATTGAGTTGAAACTTGCACACAAAAATACAGAATTTTAGAACTTTATAACAGTAGTGCAAGTACTCAATACTACCGTGATAGCGAGTGGCTATGTGGGTGGTAATCCATAAGGAGGGACTAGCGATGGAAACTTTTTAGCAAGTTCTCTTTAGTTCACTTAAAATGGTTAAAGTTCTTCTTTTAGTTCTTAAAAAGAAAAAGAAAAATAAGTTATAGTTTAGTTAAGAAGAAAGTGGTAGATTGAGAAGGTGGAGAAAATGAAAAATGGATTTATACAAAGAAACTAAAAAGAGTGAATAAAAGAGTTGGGAGATTGTGGTGATCTAAACAAAGGAATTAAAAGAAATACTTACCTCCTCTGGCCAAATGCTTACCTTGAATCTGTGGCGACGATGTTACCTTGAAGTGGAGGCAATCAGCGCATAGCCCATAAGAGTTGATTCTCGTCTCTTCCACATTACATCATGAAGACGATACAAGTATGAAATGATACAGACTGAGACTAAAATCTATCGTCATGAGTTATCGGTGGCACTCGCAAAAACAAAGCTCTTCTGATGCTATAAGACTCACGTGGATTGCACTTGGTACCAAAAGGAGAGAAGTAGAAAAAAAGAAGAACACTAAAACAAAGAAGAACATAAAAAATATATTTTAGATTCAATGTGGTAACAATAAGAGAAGAGAAGAATAACTTACACTGGTGTCATTCTTCGCACAAGCTTCACTCTCATTCTCCTATGAAAATCTAATCTCCTCTGAATTACATAAATGAAAATTGAATATTACATGAAAAGAAAAATAAAAACCTACACTAAAAAGAATGAAAAACTGGCCTAAGAATCTATCTCTGCTTAATCGTCCCCTGTAGTCTCTGAAAACCTAGTATTTATAGACAAAAACTAAACGGAGGAGAGCGTATGTGGATTAGAAATATATACAGAGTGAGTTAAATAGATAAATTAATAACTGCAGAGAGCTAATTTCTGAAAAGCAAACAGCAAGAGATTACAGTTAGTAGTTCACCATAGTTGTGAGCTCTGATTCTCTACCTTCTTGGACAGAGGCACAGAGTAGTGAAATCACCTAGAGGGGGGTGAATAGGTGATGGCTATATGTAAATGGCACAAATACGAAATTTAAAATTTAACTAACACAATTAGCTCAAATAAAAGACTTGCAATAAATAAAGCAATTTATAGTGCAAGAAAATAAGGAGTTGAGTTTAGAGAGATTTGAGCAAACGCAAACACGCAGATATGTTTCCGAGGTTCGAGCCACGCTCTACGTCCCCGCCTTCACACTTGAAGGATTTCCACTATTGAAGATCCCACTGGACCACCAATACAAGGACACACTTGTCCTATCTCTCGTGATGCCGCAACACCACCCGGAGCACACTAGCTCGCCTTGAGGCCGATGCCTCTACAACTTCACTCAAGAAGAAAAGGATCACACTTGATCAAAAATTCGCTCACTTGCACAATCCTAGAACCAATATGTAGATGAAGAATTATGGGATTGTGTAGTGCAAAAGCTAGAGAGAAGTAGAGGTAAAGACTTCAAATGGGTGTCTAGAAATTTAGGGCTTTTGGAGAGAAAATCTTTTCTAAAAGAAAGCCTTTTGAAAACTTGTAAATCTTTTGAAAATTTCTTGTAAAAATGATCTTAATTGTTCTGTTATCATGTTGAAGTGACCTCCTATTTATAGGGGTCAAAAACAGCTTCAGAGATCCGTTGGGATCAAATCCCAAAAGAAAATCTGTCAGAAAATAGAGCTGTTGGAGTCTGTCAGAAAATCTGACAGCAGCCGGTCGACCGGGACGGTCGACCGCCAACGGTCAAAAATCAGACCGTTGGGGATCTACGGTCGACCGCCCGGTCGACCCAAACAACCCGATAGCACTGCACAGTGCTCGGTCGACCGAGACGGTCGACTGACACGACATGCACAGAATTGTGCGCGCGGTCGACCGGGACGGTCGACCGGTTTCTGTCAGTTCTGAAAAATCAGAACTTCCAGAAACCAGAAATTGGGGTTTTTGGAATTGGTCTTGGATTGAAGTTTTGTATCTTGTAAAACTTAGAGTGTGAGCCTATGTCACTACTCTAACAAGATTGAAACATTTTTATAAAAACTTCTTTGATAAAACTTGTTTTTCCAAATAAATGTTTTTCCAAAAACTTAAACTAGTTTCCAAAACTTATTCTAAACATGTTAACTCTAAATTGAAAATAGAAATTAAAAAATCCTTTTTGAAGTCATGAACCAAATTAAAATGTGTGTGTAGGTGGTAATCTCATAACTCTACTTTTAACATCTAGGTTTTGACAAAATATCTAAAATGAAAAATACAAATACAAATCTTGGTATTCTTCATAGTCTTGATCTTGACTTGGTCTTTACTTCATCGTCTTGTTCCGAAGTTTTCTATTGTGCTTGGCTTGGGAATGCAAATCTTTGGCGAACTCCAAACTTGTGAGTCTTGATTGTGGAGCCGTCAAATCAACCTGTTTTAACCTGAAATGCTTTTAAACAAAAATTGTTAAATACATAACTAGATATGGTTTGTTATCATCAAAATATCCATCAAGATATAGGGCTAATGGCCTTTGGGCCAACAATCTCCCCCTTTTGATGATGACAAAACATATTTAGTTATCACAAATATTTTGGGAGGAGACTTCAAGTGAAGCTCCCCCTCAACACATGCATATACAAAAAAAAATATGCTCAAGCATAGACAAATCTCAAAAGAAATGGTGGGTGATAATCCACAATACATCCATAACACATATATCCATGCTAGATAAACATACTCATGTCATAAAAGTACTCATGTCATAAAATAGAAATGAAACACACATGTCCACAAAGCATAACCAAACAAGTACATGTCCACACAAACATAAATACAAGATAAAGATGTTCAACAACAGAAAAAAATATACACAAAATATGGAGTCTCTCTCAACAAATAACTCTCCCCCTTTTTGACATCATCAAATAAAGGGGAAGGTCACTCTCATCACTCGGCACCACCAGCATCGTCGCCCTCATCGTCGTCGTCATCTTCGTCGTCCTCTGATGAGCTCTCCACAGTAGTGCCTTCAGCCATGGTCTTATCTCCATCATCGTCTTCCTCTGAAGAAGAAGAAGAAGCGGCCTCCTCTGGATCAACGCCGACCACCTTAGGCCGAGGTGGGGGAACAGAAGAAGGAGCTCTGGTAGGAAATGGAGGGCCGGTGGAGGGAAGGGGACAAGCAATGGAAGTGGGATCAGGAGAAATCATGTCGAATTTCGTAAAGAGTGCCTCAAATTGCGTATCCATGAATCTCATGGAGTCAGCAAAATAGGACATGTCGTTACGAATTCCTAGGATCTGTGAGTTCATCTCCGCACGGAAAGCGGCCTCTTGTTGGAAACGGGCGTCCATCTCCGTACGAAGAGCTGCCTCTCGCTGCTCAATCCAGGACTGGTGCTCCTGAATCTGAGAGCGAACCTCAGAAGAAATCATGGCCTGAAAATCTGAAGGTAAGACAAGGTCAGGAGCAGAAGATATCCCTGGGGCCGAAGAAGACCCAGGTGCTGATGAAGATCCAGGAACAATAGGAGGAGGAACAGGAGGTTGCATAGGAGCGTGACGACGCAACTGAGCTTCCATCCTTTTCAATAGAACTCCGTCAATGTCTATTTGAGGATCATCAGAAGTCTCAGAGGAAAGATCGAAGCCTAGAGTTTTGAGAAGACGGGTGATAATCATGCCAAAGGGTAAACCCCTACCGGACATGCGAATCTGGTCGGATGCCATGTGGGAAGCAATGATACGGGGAACATTTATCTTAATGCCTCGCAAAAGACAATAGATAATCAAAGGCACAGGACCCCTAGCATGGCTATATTCACCAGATTTAGGGACAATGTTATAGAAAATAATCTTGGCTAGGACTTGGGAAGTGAGAGTGAACCTGCTCACAACTTCGTTCCTGACCAAGCCGGGGTTGTCATCCCATTGAATCAATGTGGATGCGGTGAGCGCAGACTCACCCTCCAAAAACTCATAATCATGAAGGTCATGGGAATATATATCAGCTCCACCAGGGGAGAGATGAAGGATATCAGCGAACTGACCAATACTTATGTCAATGTCCCTGCCTAGGACTCTAGAGAAGATACGGTTTCCATCAAAAAGAGAGATTGGCATAGAAATAAGGCACAAGGGATGTATAAACTTGTTCTTTAATGGTTAAGAACTCGTTTAAGGAGTTGTTCTGCAAAATACGGGGGATATCAAGGTGTTCAAAGTCTTGAATAACTACAAATCTCCCTGAAATGATGTTCCTCTTGGAAAGATTGATATAACGATTTCCAGCAAGCTCATTTATAAAAGTTCTTTTAGGTTTAGGAGTGTGGGAAGAAGTATGAGCTACTGATTTGCCTTTCTCAGTCCTAGTCCTTTTAGATGTAGACATGTTTTTTAGGAAAAAGATAATTTTTAGGTTAGGGCTTGATCTAGAAAGCTTAGAGACCTAGAAATATTGACAAATAGGGGAAGATCTTAAAGCTAGATAGTAAGAACAGAAGAGAAAATCAGATTTTTACCTGAAAGATGAAGAACCAAAACCCTAGATCAAGAAAACCTGAATATCTCTGAATCCAGGGGATGGGAAGACTTGAAAACGAAGATCCTGCACTAGTAGATGGGATTTGAAGTGGGTTTTAAATTGATTTTGAAATGATTGAGAGATTGGAGAGATAGAGAAATTTTTGGAGAAGAAGAGGAAATGGGTTCATCGGCTGAAAGAGTGAGAGAGAGAGAAAAAAAGTGAAAATAAATAGCAGTTTAGGGCTGAAATCGACGAACGGTCGACTGGTCGGTCGACCCAGAAAACCCGAGAGCTCTGTAATCTCAGAGCGGTCGACCGGTCGGTCGACCCAAGGATCCCGAGAGTTCTGCAAACTTGCAGCGGTCGACCGGGTCTAAGGACGGTCGATCGATAGCAGACAAAAAATAAAGGCAATTAATTTCAGGCGAAAGCGGTCGACCGCGCCTATTTACGGTCGACCGTCTTTGCCTGAAAGACAGTCTGCAGCAACAGCCAGAAAAAAAAAAATTTTGTAAAAAATTTTAATTAAATACAAGGATGATATAATTATACAAACAACATGTTTTAATCTTCATTAAGTCAACTTATCAACCAAAATTACATACAAGACATTTTATTTTAATTTTTCATATATACTACAAAGTTTTAGAGATGTTGAAGCCGAATACCCAGTGACGGGTTCTGAACTTCATCCTCTTGATTCCTCTTGAATGAGTTGAGGTGCGCAATTGCCATCTCTAAGGTATTTGCTTTAAATATGAAAAATTTTTACAAAAAAATTAATTTTTAGTTTTTGAAATACGATGTGTACATAGATATATCATGAAGACTAGATATGTGGACATTCACAAAAGATATCAAACAAAAAAATATGGCATATACACAATTGAGATAGAAATGTAACTCTTCATTAGCATATGTCTATAGAGCACAAAAATAAGCTAACACTTCTATACATTTGTATATATATCAAACAAAAAATTAAACTTTTAAATGGAGAAGTTACCGAACATGGGCAATCTCCAAAATATAGGTGCCTCCACGATAGCGATGCAAGCTTGATGTGATCTTTGGGCTTTGTTGCATCCACCACCCGGGCACCGTTTCCCCCTATGTCTTGGAGGAAGTAGATCCACCTGTATCAACTAAAATAGGTGGGTCTTTTGGTACCCAAATTTTCTTGGGTCCTATAGGGTTAGTACCGGGGCGAACCCAAACATGTTTATTATGTTCATTATGCTTAGCAAAACAAAATTTTTCTAAATGGCCTTTGCGGCCACAATGCGTGCAAATGTAAATTCTACCACTACCATACATGTATGCATGTTTATGTGTGTGTGCATGTTTCCGTGCATGAGCATGGTGTGTATGTTTCCCTTGGGTTACTCCCTTAGGAAATCTAGATGCAAATTTATTAAGATCAAAAGCACACTTCTTTAAAGTGTTATCCAATTTTCAACACATTTTTGAATTTCCACAAATTCATTTTTATTACAAGAAACCATGGGGGTTTTTCCTTTATTAGCCAATTTATATTTATCAAAGTCATTTTTCAATTTTTCAAAAGCAATAGATAAAACATTCTTCTCATTAAGACAAGTATCAAGTTTAATCTTTAAAATATCATTTTCCTTTTTCAATTTTTTATTATGAGATTGAGAGATCTCATATCTATGTTGTAGTTCTTCGAAAAAATGTGCAAGTTCATCCATTGTAAGATCATCATCTTCTAAAGTGTTATCAAGGGTTACCTTAGAAGCATCCTCACCTTGTGCCATGGAGCACATATGAGCGGCGTCGTTCTCCTCTTCGGATTCCGACTCTGTGTCATCCCACGTTGCTACCATAGCCTTTTTCTTCTTTGGTGCATGCTTGGAGGTGGTTGCTTGGAGAGCGGGGCAATCCGCTATGAGATGTCTGATCTTCTTACAATGGAAGCAAGGACCGGGTTCTTCTCTCTTCTTTCAAACCTTCCTTGAGGTTTCCCTCTTCGTAAGTTGCTTTGCCTCCCTTTCCTGTAAAACATTTTGCCTACCTTCCGGATAAGCATGGCAAAGTTCTCATCGCAATCCTCTGATGAGTCGTCCTCTTCAATAGTGGTTGGAGTTGCTTTGAAGGCGATTGTTTTCTTCTTGGGTGCCTCCCTTTCTTCTCTTACCTTCATCTCCATCTCATGGGTTTTGAGATTACCGATGAAGCCGGAGAAGTCCATCTCCTCCCGATCGTTAAGTTCTTTGAGAGTTGTTGCCTTGACTTCCCAAGCTTTGGGAAGAGCTCTAATGACCTTGCGAATCTTTTGTCATTGTCGATCGTGTCACCTAGAGAAGATAAAGCATTAGTGATCTTGGTGAAACGAGTGAGCATGTCATCAATACTCTCACTTTCAAGCATATAAAAATTCTCATATTGAGAACGTAGCAAGTCAATCTTGGATCTCTTGACTTGTGACGTTCCCTCATGAGTCACAATTAAAACATTCCATACTTCATATGCAGATTTATAGTTAATAATGCGTGAGAGGTCATCTTCATTAAGGGCTTGGGTTAAAGCATATTGAGCCCTAGCATTAGTCTCATAGTCCTTAGTAGTGTCCTCGGACCATGATCTCTCATCGGTGAGAGGCTCTACAAATTCTTTAGTTATGGCCCTAGCTACCCTAACTTCTAGGGACTTAAGGAAGAGGTTCATCTTGACCTTCCAAATGGGGAAGTTCAAGCCATCAAATTTAGGTGGGGACTTGATGCTAGAAAAATCAAGTGAAGCCATAGATGAATAGTAAAATGCACAAAATATGAAGAATGCAACAAATAGTATAGCCAATAACAAGGATCTCCCTAAGGTGGTTAAACCAAATACTAGGGTTAGGCTCTGATACCAATTGAAATCACCTAGAGGGGGGGGTGAATAGGTGATGGCTATATGTAAATGGCACAAATGCGGAATTTAAAATTTAACTAACACAATTAGCTCAAATAAAAGACTTGCAATAAATAAAGCAATTTATAGTGCAAGAAAATAAAGGAGTTGAGTTTAGAGAGATTTGAGCAAACGCAAACACGCAGATATATTTCCGAGGTTCGAGCCACGCTCTACGTCCCCGCCTTCACACTTGAAGGATTTCCACTATTGAAGATCCCACTGGACCACCAATACAAGGACATACTTGTCCTATCTCTCGTGATGCAGCAACACCACCCGGAGCACACTAGCTCGCCTTGAGGCCGATGCCTCTACAACTTCACTCAAGAAGAAAAGGATCACACTTGATCAAAAATTCGCTCACTTGCACAATCCTAGAACCAATATGTAGATGAAGAATTATGGGATTGTGTAGTGCAAAAGATGTGTAGCTCTCATTTCCACGATCACAACGGCTCAAGAATCGTCCGAATCCGACTTCGGATGGCCAAGATATCGTTTGGAAACAAAAACCAATACAAAAGGTTAGATACGTAATAACTGAAAATATTCAGGGGGTTGTTTGTAATTTTTCAGGGTCCCCAAAGTAATTATTCAATCTTACAGGGGTTAAAATGAAATTTATCTTATTTAATGAATGAGTTGGGTACATAACGGGTCGGGTTTATTTTAAAACCCGAACCCGAAACCCATTATGGGTTTTTCCCATACGCAGCAGCAGCAGCAGCCGCGCGCTGCTGCTGCTCCCCACGGCCGTCGCGGCCACCGCCGCCCAGCTGCGCTGTGGCGCGGCCGCTTTCTCAACGTCGGCGGTCTCCGGCGTCGCTCCGGCAATGCTCCGGCGCCGCTCCAGTCAACCAGCGAGAGAGAGAGAGAGAGAAGTGGGAGAGAGGGGTGGGGTGCGTTGCTCCCCCACCGCCGGCCCGTCGTCGGTCTCCGGCGTCGCCGGCTGGCCTCCGGCGCTTCTGTTGCCTGGCCGCCGGCCACTTGCCACAGAGAGAGAGTAGATGAGGGAGAGAGAGAATGAGAGTGGGAGAGAGAGTGAACAGGGGAGAGAGATTTTATCTCTCTTCCCCCCCCCCCCACCTACTCCCACCTAC
This sequence comes from Agave tequilana, assembly GCA_038442645.1. NCBI lineage: Eukaryota > Viridiplantae > Streptophyta > Magnoliopsida > Asparagales > Asparagaceae > Agave > Agave tequilana. The sequence goes on from JAVJIF010010026.1 coordinate 51,443, forward strand.
TCCCCCATACCTCCCATACCCATTTTATTTTTCATTATTCTTTTCTTTTCCTTTATTTCTTCATTTTTCCCAACTTGTTTAATACAATCATAAATAGGTATGAATACCAATACCCGGTATTTATACGAATATTTCATGCAGATCCATTCCGAGATTTTCTATAATGAATCACTGAAATTTATTTAACACAGAAAAAATATTATTAACCCAATAATATTACTTTAACTCAGAGTTTAATAATCCGGGTGTTACATGGCCAGACAGAGCGGGTGAATGGCTTGTTGGAGGTCTATCTGAGGCACTATGTGAGTGCCAATCAGTAGGATTGGGCGAAGCTTCTGGACATAGCCCAATTCTCCTACAACCTACAGAGGAGTGAGTCTACCGGGAAGAGTCCGTTCGAGATCGTCACTGGACAGCAGCCGCTGCTATCGGCTACAAGGGAAGTAGCCCAGCTGCCTATAAATTTGCTAAGGGATGGCAAGAACAGAATGAGCTGGCGCGTTCGTGTCTAAACAAGGCGGGCAAGAGAATGAAGAAATGGGCTGATAAGAAGAGAAGACACATGGATTATCAGGTTGATGACCTAATCCTTGTCAAGCTTTCTACTTTGGATCGACACAAGGGACTACACAAGAGCTTGATAAGGAAGTACGAAAGCCCATTTTCGATTGAGAAAAGAGTAGGAAATGTAGCCTACAGGATATAACTTCCGCAACAGTGAAGTATCATCCGGTCTTTCATGTGAGCATGTTAAAGCCTTACCATAAGGACGCGGAAGATCCGGATCGTGGGAAATCCAGTCGAGCACCAGCAGGAATTCGCATGGAGTTTGACAAGGAAGCAGAGGAGATCGTAGCGGACAGAACGGTTCGTGAAGCGAACAACCACCCGAGGTTGGAATACTTTGTGAAGTGGAAGGGATTGCCAGATAGCGAGAGCAGTTGGGAGCCGGCACGAGCTCTTTGGCAGTTCGAGGACTTGATCAAGAAGTTCCATCAAGAGAAAACTCAGCGATGAGGGCATCGCTCGGATAGGTGGGGGAGAATGTCACGAACCGCTCCATCTTGGTGCACTTGGGCTCATCTTGGGCTTATTTAGGCTCATCCCATGTGGTGAGAGGTTCTAGAGTCTTCTTGGATAATATTGTAAATACTATGTAAAGAGGGATATTCCCTAGATGATTCCATTAGAGGATTCTAGAACAAGATATTTAGGGATGAATATAAGGGAGGTTTTAGATATTTTAGAAGCCTCCAATTCTAGAGAATTCTTGTACAAGCCCTTGCCTATAAAGAGGGCCAATTGTGCTCATTTATAATCATCAAGGAAAGTAAGAGTAAGCAATACAAGCTTCCACTTCTTCTCTAAGTGTTCTCTCTCTCTCTCTCTTGAGTAAGTGAGTGTGAGGGTTAGGCTGACTTAGCTTCGCTTCTAAGGAGAAAGAGCGAGTTAAGTGCCACACGGGTTCGAGTGGTTCGAAATCAAAAGAATCCGCCTGTGACAGCCGGTCCCACGCCGGCTGGCCCCTCCGGCGCCTGGCCGCCGGCCATGCCGTCGGCTTGCATCGCACAAGAGAGAGAGAGAGAGAGAGAGAGAGAGAGAGAGACCCAGGGAGAGAGATTTTATCTCTCTCCCCTCACCTACTCCCCAACCCTATTCTTCCTTTACCTCATCAATCAAATTTATTTTATTTTATATTTTTTTCTTTTTCTTTCTTCATCTCCCCAAATCAATATTATAAATATAATTAGAATTAAATGTCAATACCTGATATTTATACAAGTATTTCATGAAGTATATACATCCATATATTTTCATATATTTTTCCATATTCTGCTATTCATAATAATTTAATAAATAATATCAAAAGAATATCTGGTAATATAACGATTATCGATTTCCTTATCAGTATAATTCAAAATTTAGAAATATTCAGAATAAACTAGATTTATAATATTCAAGTGTTATACACACTTATATTAATGTGTAAACATACATAGATATCAATGTTTTCTCATATCAATTAATCCTGTATAATATAAAAAAATTTCAAATCCATTCCGGATTTCCATTAATAAATTACTGAAATTCATTTAACACAGAAATAAATAAATTTTTAAAAAAGTTTCATAAGAATTCATAAAAAATATTATTAATCCAATGATAATATATATTAACCCAGAATTTAATAACCCGAGTGTTACATCCGACCTCGACCTCGAATTCGTCATTTACAACAAAGACCTCGCCTTTTCGTAGGACCTTGGATCTATAGATCCGAATGTCAAAAGAGCTCTCATTCAGTCTCGGCCTCAGATTTGTCGAAAAGCTACGCCGACTGTCAGAGGTGGTGAAGTAATCAGGTCTGGACCCGACCCATGAGTAATCGGGTCGGATCTGCTATATGTAATAGTAATCGGGTACGGGTCTGATAACTGCCAAAAACTAGATCTAGATCCCACCCGTATGCAGCAGATTTTCCCAGTATTAGCTGTTCGGATTGTTACGGGTCGGGTTCGGAAATCGAATCTAAGCCCCCACCAGTCACGGATTCGGTTCATTTGTGCGAGCCACACACATACAATAAGAGGACCAATCACGCATTGACACGTGTATTAATCTTCTTATAATATATTATGTGTGTATAAGAGATTATAAGAAGTCCAATTAACGTGTCAGTATGTAATTGACCTTCTTATTACATGTGTATGTCGCTTACACGCATGAATCGAAACCCACCAGTCACCACTAACTCCATCAAACCACCCTCTTAAAGCCCAACGTCGACATCCCTCTCTCTCTCCCTGAGGTTTTGAAATTGGAAATGTCGCAAATTCAGCGATTCCTGAGTCTAATGAGAAGGATTCGATCTCCTACATTTGCCGCTGCTGCTCGGAGTGCCTGTCCAAATGATTCATCTTCCACCTCTCTCCTCAGTAAGAATCTTTCACACTTCTATTCTATCCTCTCTTTGTTCCTTTTGTAATGCAATTTGAATTGATTTTGATGTACCCTTTTGAAATTAACACCACGAATCTGACCGCTGCCACATAACATAATGCGTACCTCTGTTTTGAACAATCATGTTCTGTAATTTGGAAACGGCATTCTTACAAACATAAAGCGCTCGAACAAAAAAGCTTATTTAGTGCCTAGCGTTTTTTCTGCAAGGTTAACGTTAGCCTTATTATATTTTTTCCTTAATCCTGTAACCTGTTATTCATTTTGTAGGTCCTATTGGGCTTTGCCGTGGCGATTCTAATTTTTCTGCAAGGAGCAAGCATCATTGGGATCTGATGCTGGGATTCATTTTAGCTGGACCAACTGGTACACTTATTGATACTTTGCTACTAGTGCTTTCATGTTGATTGAATGGTTGAGAAGCCAAACGTTCGCCTAGGTTCAGTTTCATTTCTAAAAACTAGTTAGTGGGGCATGTGCAAATGTACGTGAAACTAAGAAAAAAATTTGAAAGCTACTTCCAATGCAATTTTTAGAATCATAATTCATATGCGAAAAATCTCTTCAAAATAGCCTTCCCCAATTTACATGTTGCCTCATAGTAACTAAGGATATTTGGGTAGTTTTAAAGTTTATCATACACTCACACGCATCTAAACAAGTCTTGCCTCTAGCTTTCCGGTTAATATAGTGGAGATATTATTTTGGTGTCACATATAAGGCAAACATTGTGGGTGATAGGGGTGCCAACATGTCGGGGTTGGGTGGGGTTTTAAGTACTTTCATACCTGAACTAGGAATATCAGGGAGGTCTTCGAGAAGAATAAACTCGCATGTAAGGTTTCAGATTCTGGATTGGGGTTTTCAGTTTTGGGCAGTTTGGGTGGCTTGTAGGGTTATGCTTCGACATTAATGGATTATATATCACATTTTTCAAAGATAAAATTTAATACTTTCAGCTAACATCTGATGATTTTTTTTTTTTTTTTTGTAAAGTTGAAATTCAAAAGCCTCTGCAAGGCATTATCACACCATATTTTGGACAAATGTAAAGTTTCGGCAGGTCCCAAAGCTTTCGAAAACCCATGTGTTGAATTGGAACAGGCAGCTTTTGGGTACAAGCTGCCTCATTGACAGCCCTAGTGGGTGCGAACTCTTGAATACCTCGAATGTTATTTTCATTTTAGAATCTACTAATGCTTAGTTTATTGGCTTCTGCACAAATACTAGATTGCTGGGATGAACCCCCTTGCCGGATTATGGGACTTCCAGTATCATTCTTGATAAAGTCATTTTGAGACGACTTGATGGATTCAACAAGTCACCTTCAGATTTAACTGCACCTCCTGCTAATGCTAAACCTAGAATTTTCCTTGCCAATGGTCCTATGTTGATTCCTCTTAAACCGCCAGGATAAAAAAACATACTGATTCCTTTTAACTTGATTGTGCAAATTATCTTGCTAATGGTTGTTATCTGATTTATCACTGGAAGGAGGCCATTGAGCTATCAAACAGTAAAGAAATATAAAGACAACAAAAGGAAGACAGAGGGTATAGAAGTTGGAAGAAAAACTTTATTAATAAACAGTAAAAATTTTCTGCACAAGCTTTGTGTTTCTATCAATAGAAAGTTCTATAATGTTATATACTACAATATTGGACATAAATTTGAGTGATATTATCTTGTTAAGTTGTACTATTCACTTTTTGTTTGAGATATTATTGCAATGCACCCTTATTAATTTGGTATACGGTATTCATTTACCCTGAATTATCTGTATTGCAGCAGTTTTCATTGGTTTTAGCATGAACACCGCCTTTGCTGAAAATGCTGCCGAGGCTGAACTGGCTGCTGCTAACGAACAAGGGGAGGCTTATGCGACTGGCTTACGCAGAATTGAAGATGGTTCAGTAGTTTCAAATTCACATACTATTAAGTGGAGAATTTTCACTGACAATGGGAGGGATCTATTTATGAAAGCAAGTAACTAAATACCCCCTGCATTTCTTTGTTGTTACTGAATGCTGCTTTGATAGCATGGGAAATGTGGTTACACATGTCCATTCCAAGCTGTCTGACAAGTCAAATAGTCAATGGCCCCATAATGTTAGCAAAGCCAAACTTGAGGATGCGCTTCTTGGGCCCCAACCTCTGGTTATACCATCAGAGGATGATGTGAAATATATGCTTCTTTCAGTCCATCACAGATTTCAAATTAATGTGTGTCAGATCACATTATAGGTTGCTCCTGTTTATGTTTTTCCATAGATACTTAATCAACTACCGAGAAGTACCAACGATCTAGACAATATCTGACAAGTGCAGCTGAGTCTAGTGACTAGGGAGAGAGGACAAAGCCTGAATATTGGGGCATACACACAAGTATCACTCATGCCTAATTAATTGCACAAATTACTGGTTCAGGCTCTATGAGTATGTCTTTGCCTTGCATGTGTTCTGGTATATAATTCTCACTGTTTGGTTAGATTAATTGACAGATTCTTCAACTTGTTGGATCTATATGCTCTACGCGGTTGTGGTTGTAATTTTTGTCTTACACATCAAAATGTACTTTACTTTTCATAATTTGAACTCTTTTTATTTCCATATGAAATACCCGTAAATTGTTTTTTTACTTGTAGGGTAAACTAGATGAAGCAGAAAAGTTCTTCAATCAGCTATTGATGAGGCTAAAGAGGGACGGACCTAGGGATCCACATGTTGCATCGTTATGCAACAATCTGGTACATTACTAATGTACTTCCATTTCATCTTTCTGTTGATTGGTTGATTGGTGCAATTATTTCTGTTTCATGTTATAAGAACTGTGTGAAACCAGTCTTTCTCTGTACAGATTTGTGAAAGTGATCCAGACTTGCCAATGATGTGGTCTAACATTTTCTACAAGTAGAGATTAGTTTGAAAAGTATTTATAGGAAGCATGACGGACACCGGGAATGAGTATGAGCTAACATTAATATGATGGTGTGGTAAATCGTAAAAAAGCAGGATATATGGACATGACAATGCAACAAACCAAACACATATATAAAACTTATTTAGTCACAGTATTGACTAAAACGTAATTTACTGAAAGCACACAGAAAGACACAATACAATCTAGTTAAAAATATTTAGTCCATAAAATCAATCAATTTATTGAGAGGAATCCAAAACCCAATCCAAAGGAGCAAACTGTGAGTGTGGTTGATGAGAACATCTAGCGGATTAGTTTGTTTTACTTGGTCGGGTCATTTTATCATATTTTGTTTTAGTTAGTTATTATAGTTACTGGTTACTTTTGCTATACTTATTATCACTTAGTAATGGATATTTAATTGAAAGTACACCTAGGGGGGGGGGGGCGAATAGGTCTAAGGTTAATCTAATGAACAAATAATGCGGAATTAAAAAACTAATTGCAGCACACTTAGTGTAACCAAAGAGTGTAGCCGAATTCCCAGTGAAGGGCTCTGGACTAACTGCTTTGATTCATCTGAATAAGAGTTGAGGTGTTATATGAAGCTCTCTTGGTTTAACACAAGTATGACACACAATCAAACACAAGCATATAAGATATGAATGATATGATGCAATGCACAATGTAAGAGAGAGAGTTTAGAGATAGTGGATCAAACGCAAACACCAAGATATGTTTCGAGGTTCGAGCACCCAGCTCTACATCCCTACCTTCACACAGAAGGATTTCCACTAACTCGTCCACACAGGACTTCCCACACAGGAAACCTCCACTGAAGATTTGGGTAAATACAATTTGGGAGTACACAACTCCTCTCTCTCTCAACAAAAACAACCTCTCACTAGAGACTAGGCACAAAGCCAACGCAAGATCAACCTCTCATTAGAGGGATAAGGCACTTAGCCACACAATTACAATCACCTCGACACTTAGAGAGATACAAACAACACTTTCACAATCACCTCTCATTAGAGGGATATCAACACAATCACTTCTCACTAGAGGGATATCACAAAGTATGGAAGGTTTACAACTTGGTGGTATCAACAACCACAAACTAATTTTTCCCACAAAAATAGATCCTAATAGATAGGATAGATAGATAAGCTCAAATATGAGAAAATAAAGTCTTTTGAACAAAAAAATCACTTGGGAAAATCTCCAAATAGATATAGAAATTTAGATCAAAAACTAATTCCAAAAAGACTCTATTTTCTTTAAAATTTCAACACTTTAAAAACAAATAAAGAATGATCTTTTAAACCCAAAAACTCTTTTGAAAACTTACTGTTAAACACTTGTAAAGATTAAACATTTTGCTCTCTAAAACTTGTTTTAAAACAGCCAAGGAATGGGTATTTATAGCCCCAAACAAAATCTGCCCGTTGGCAGCTAGAAAGGGCAGTTTTACCCTTCCGGTCGACCGCCCGGTCGACCGGCCCAACGATCATTTTTATGACCGTTGTGCCTCCAGTCGACCGCCTGGTCGACCGGGACTGGATACAGAGAGCAGCAGCTCTCTGTCGGTCGATTGCCCGGTCGATCGAGTCATTTTCAGAGAGCAGAGCTCTCTAGACGGTCGACCGCCCGGTCGACCGGCCCACCAGCCCATGGCTGAGTGCACGTCTTGTGCACGTCGGTCGACCGGACCGGTCGACCGACTTCTGTAACGGTCGACCGGTCCGGTCGACCGGCAGACAGCAAGGTCAAAACTTTAAGGGATTAAAAACTTGAGTTTTTATCTTCTATTAAATCCCATAAAATCACATAAATTTCATAAAAATCAGTTCTTATTAGATCTTTGAAATACAAATATGTGTGACAAAAATTCAACACATATTACAAACTATTTGAACCATTTTTGTGATATTGAAATTTTGTCTTAAACTAAAATCCGTATTTTCCAAAACTTAGATTTTTGAAATGGAAATCCGATTTTTCCAAAACACATGTAAATACAAAAACATGATATTTAAACAACTTTTAAGCATATTGTATATGGATAGAATCCAATATACATGAAAGATATTATATCTATGTTTTTAACATGAAATCTAAAAATAAGTTTTGTTTAAATACAAAACTCCAAACTCATTAAATAGACTATAAAAATAAGTTTTTCTAAATAGATGAGCATAGATGTATATAGATCAAATATAATAAACATTAAACCATGTAAACTTGTTTTGATTCTATCTATTCATGAAAACCATATATATGAAAAATCAAAACCGGTTAAACTGAAAAACAAACATGAAACATTAAACTTGAAACTTGTGTGTGTATTGTGAACTTGAACATATCAACACTATTTACCTTTAAACAAGATCTAAACAATCTTAAACTAAACACAAACCGAAGTCTTCTTGTCTTTAAGCCGACTCGATCCAAATGCGATCCAACGAACTTGACTCCAACCGAGTGCTAGATACGATCTTGACGCTCGAGCTCTTGAATCAGCATGTGAAAGCTCTAAAACACCTTTGTTGAAGCTAATCACCTACTAATATCTTGATCAAATATCTGAAACTAAATATCATAAGATTATTAGTAAAATATAACTACATGAGTTAATCATCATCAAAACTAGAGTGAAGGGCCTCTGGGCCAACAATCTCCCCTTTTTTATGATGACAAAACTCATAGAGTTATATATACATGGATTAAAGTTAAGCTTCATAGAAGCTCCCCCTTAACTCATGCATAGCAATAAATATAAAGATATGTAATGGATGTTCAATATAGATATGCATAAACATATATAAAATAAGGAAATAAAACAAACATGATCTTTGATATCAATGAAATAAACATGCTCTTGATACCAATTTTAAAATAAAAATGTTCTTAAAAAATGTTGCTCTTAATACCCAACAAAAGTTCTTGATACTAACAAAAGATGCTCTTGATACCAATGGTAAGAGATAACAAATTTAAACAAACATGCATATAAGCAAACATGCATATATGAAACTCCAAAATATCTCTTCCCCTTTTTGTCAATTCATTAACAAAGGGGTACAAACAATAAAGGGCATAAATAATATTTTTCTCCCTTGCATATAAGCAATACAAATCGAAACATTATGATACCAATTGAAAAATATATCAGTTTAGTATGAAGGAATACATCAAAACATCATGATACCAATTTATGATACCAATTGGAAATAAACAAAACATTTTGAAGAAGCCAACAAAAAATTTTGATATCAGTTGAAAGATATAAACATATAGGAAATCTTGATACCAATTGTAAAATTAGTACCATTTGAAAATATTTCACTTTTGATACCAATTGAAAAGCATAAACCAATCTTTTTGGTTAAATACTAAAATCATTTTGCAATAGGGATACCAAATAGAGAATAATATCAATTTAAGATTCTTAATACCAAAATTGAAAATGAAACATATACTAATTGAAAATAATTTTCATTAGAAGCGTAGGAAACCAAATGAAAACTAAGATATCATTTTTCAACATAAAGAGTAGAAGTAAGATACCATTGTAAATAAGATCGATTGAAAGGTAAAATATGAATTTTATCCCCCTTTATGAAATACTAATGAAAACGATGCATAAGCTTGTATAAGATACCAATTGAAAAATAATTGTCATTAAAGGCTAAATCAAGCTTAGCATAGTAAAATTTGTGCTCAAAGATATAAAGATATAGTAAGCACAATCAAAACACACACACACACACACATATATATATGAAAATGTAAATACCAATCTAAATTGATATTGTTTGAAGTTGAAGCATACATATATAGAAACAAATATGAGTATACAATTGTGATACCAATTGAAAATATAATGAGAATCAAGTGTATAACTTATAAAGACCACCTTATTCATGCACATGTTAAAATGATTTTCAATTTGAGCATACAAGGTATGGTCGCCCATCCAACCACCCATAGATGGAAGGGGTTTTCAAAAATAAGTTTGAAAATAGTTTAGCATATTGAAAACTCTTTCAAAATGAAGAATACGAACTAGTTATATGATAAAATTGTAAACTAGTACGAAATCCTTCAAGTAAGGAATAAAACAATAACATATCCATGAAAACATGAAAATTACACAATCATCAACACTCAAATAGCAATAAAGCTCATATAATCTCATGAAAATAAATCATGAGTAAATATCAAATAATGTGAGTATACAAAGTCATGTAATCAACAAAATCATGGAATAAAGCAATTAAGTTCAATATGAAATTCCTTAAAAAATCATCAAAACTAAATCTACTTCAAGGTATATGTATGTTTAGTCTAAACTAGAAGTATACATACATATCCAAACACAATTGAGTCCATAAAAGAATATTGCATGAAAGACAAATGACTCATGGTTATACATGTATATCCAATAGTTTTAACAAAATTACCATATACATGAAGTTAAACACATATTAATGAAAACATGCAAAAATTAGGGAATACAAGTCAAAATATAAGAATCATCAAAATTAGGCTATACTAGTACATCTAATGAGTACAAATGAGCAATCAAGCATAAACATATAATAATATATTTGTGGCTCACAAGTTGTACAAGTATATACATAAGTTTTAATAAAGGGTTACATTTAAATATGTAATCAAAACATGAAGCATAAAATAAAACATAAATCAATATGATTATTATATGAATGCACATGTTTAGAGTTATGATATACACGATAGCTAAAATAAAGTGAGAACACAAAATATGGATCCATATGAACGTGAGTGTATCTCAAATACCATGCATGTATGTCATAGGTCTAATTATCATGGCATTTAACATAATAATCATAAAAACATGACATGCTAAAAATTAATCATATGAAAGCATGTTAACATAAATGGGAGTTAGAGATTGTTACCAAAACCATGATGGCAAATCTCTAGGCTCCAAATCAAGGTGGTCCTCCCACCAAACTCCCCTTAAAAGTGATGCATCCAAAATAGTCACCATTAAGCTCGGAACGCATCCACCTCAAGGCACCAACAACTCTCACGTCATGTGAGAGCCCACACATACATCAAATAAAATAGGAATGGCTTTTGGTACCCATACTTTATTGGGTCCATGAGGGTTAGCACCTTTCCTAACCCAAACAAATCTATTTGCTAAATTTACATTGTGTACTCTATCATAACAAAACTTAGTAAGGTGGCCCTTACGTCCACAATGTGTACAAGTGTACACATGAGCATACATTGTGTTATGTATATGAACGTGAGAAGCATGTGTGTCGTGGTTTTGTGCATGCATAGGAGGAACATGTTTCTTTAGAAACATAGATTCCAAACGTGTATGGTTCATGGCACAATGACTCAAAGTAGAGCCCAAACAATCAACACTTTTCTTCAATACACAAATATCATTTTTAACACTTGAAGATAAAGTGGAGTATGAAATAGTAATACTAGATAGTGAGGCTACACTAGCATGGCAAACATGTGTGTCAAAATCATTTTTCAAATAAGTGTTTTTCTTAGAAACCAAATTTAGCTCTTTTGAAATAGAAGAAATTTTGTTTTTCAAAGATTCATTTTCTTTTACAACAAAATCAAGTTTTGAAGATAGAACTTCATTTTTCTTCAAAACAATTTCACAATCATTTTTATTTTTCAAAATTTTATTTTCATTTAGGGCAAGTTCAAGTTGGGATTTCAATGAGTCCCTTTCATTTGAAATCTCAACCTTCTCTTGCAAAGATACATCAAGTTTTAAAATTAAATCCTCATTTTTTTATTAAGTTTAAAACTTTTATTTTTCAAAACTTTATATTTTTCAAGTAATTTTTCACATACAATAGAAAGTTCTTCATTTAATGCATTGGCATCAATATATTCATCACAAGAAGAACTATCATCTAGTTGAGTATCTAAGTGTATCTCAAAGGAGTCATTCCCTTAGACCATGAAGTAACGTTAGTCGGACTCTTCTTCACTAGATTTCTCCTCCTTATTGATTTGCGTTTGTAGCTCGGGAGATGCCAATATGTTCCACACTGCAAAGGCGGAATCACAATGAGAAACCATATTTAAATATTTTTTACTAAGTGATTTTCTAAGAGCCTTTAGGGCTTGTGCATTGGCCTCTAAATGCTTGCTATTACTAAGGTAAGATGCCTTAGTAATGGCAAGGTAAACTTTTCAACCTATGGCTTTTAAATGCCAACTCATCATCACCTTTCATATATCAATTTTAGAGATATCAAACATGGGAGAGATATCCATGAGTGCAAACAATATGTGTGCAAATGTAGATTAGCTAATCAAGATCTCACTCGTAGGTGGTTAAACCTAATATCAGGAGCGTAGGTTCTGATACCAATTGAAAGTACACTTAGAGGGGGTGAATAGGTGCAAGGCTAATCTAATGAACAAATAATGCGGAATTAAAAAACTAATTGCAGCACACATAGTGTAACCAAAAAGTGTAGTCGAATTCTCGGTGAAGGGCTCTGAACTAACTCCTCTTGATTCCTCTGAATAAGAGTTGAGGTGCTATATGAAGCTCTCTTAGTTTAACACAAGTATGGCACACAATTAAACACAAGCATATAAGATATGAATGATATGATGTAATGCGCAATATAAAAGAAAGAGTTTAGAGATAGTGGATCAAACGCAAACACCAATATATGTTTCGAGGTTCGAACACCCAGCTCTACGTCCCCGCCTTCACACAGAAGGATTTTCACTAACTTGTCCTCACGACTTCTCACACAGGGAACCTCCACTGAGGATTTGGGTAAATACAATTTGAGAGTACACAACTCCTCTCTCTCAACAAAAACAACCTCTCACTAGAGGCTAGGCACAAAGCCAACACAAGATCAACCTCTCACTAAAGGGATAAGGCACTTAGCCACACAATCGCAATCACCTCTACACTTAGAGGGATACAAACACCACTTCCACAATCACCTCTCACTAGAGGGATATCACAAAGTATGGAAGGTTTACAACTTGGTGGTATCAACAATCACAAACTAATTTTTCCCACAAAAATAAATCCTAATAGACAGGATAGATAGATAAGCTCAAGTGTGAGAAAATAAAGTGTTTTGAACAAAGAAAATCACTTGAGAAAATCTCCAAATAGATATAGAAATTTAGATCAAAAACCAATTCTCAAAAGACTCTATTTTCTTTGAAATTCTAACACTTTAAAAACAAATAAAGAATGATCTTTTAAACCCAAAAACTCTTTTGAAAACTTACTATTAAACACTTGTAAAGATTGAAAATTTTGCTCTCTAAAAATTTGTTTTAAAACAGTCAAGGAATGGGGTATTTGTAGCCGCAAACAAAATCTGCCCGTTGGCAGCTAGAAATGGCAGTTTTGCCCTTCCGGTCGACCGCCCGATCGACTGGCCCAACGGTCATTTTTATGACCGTTGTGCCTCCGGTCGACCGGGACTGGATACAGAGAGCAGCAGCTCTCTGCCGGTCGATCGGCCGGTCGACCGGGGCTATTTCCAGATAGCAGAGCTCTCTGGACGGTCGACCGCCCGGTCGACCAGCCCACCAGCCCATGGCTGCGTGCACGTCCTGTGCACGTCGGTCGATCGAACCGGTCAACCGACTTCTGCTACGGTCAACCAGTCCGGTCGACCGGCAGACAGCCAGGTCAAAACTTTAAGAGATTAAAAACTTGAGTTTTTATCTTCTATTAAATCCCATAAAATCATATAAATTTTACAAAAAATCAGTTCTTATTAGATCTTTGAAATACAAATATGTGTGACAAAAATTCAACACATATTACAAACTATTTGAACCAATTTGTGATATTGAAATTTTTGCCTTAAACCAAAATCCGTATTTTTCAAAACTTAGATTTTTGAAATGGAAATCCGATTTTTCAAAACACATGTAAATACAAAAACATGATATTTAAACAACTTTTAAGCATATTATATATGGATAGAATCCAATATACATGAAAGATATTATATCTATGTTTTTGACATGAAATTCAAAAATAAGTTTTGTTTAAATACAAAACTCCAAACTCATGAAATAGACTATCAAAATAAGTTTTTCTAAATAGATGAAGCATAGATGTATATAAATCAAATCTAATATACATTAAACCATGTAAACTTGTTTTGATTCTTTCTATTCATAAAAATCATATATATGAAAAATCGAAACCGATTAAATCGAAAAACAAACATGAAACTTTAAACCTGAAACTTGTGTGTGTATTGTGATTTTGAGCATATCAACACTATCTACCTTTACACAAGATCTAAACAATCTTAAACTAAACACAAACCGAAGTCTTCTTGTCTCCAAGCCGACTCGATCCAAACGCGATCCAACGAGCTTGACTCCAACCGAGTGTTAGATACGATCTTGACGCTCGAGCTCTTGAATCACCATGTGAATGCTCCAAAACATCTTTGTTGAAGCTAACCACCTACTAATATCTTGATCAAAATCTGAAACTAAATATCACAAAATTATTAGTAAAATATAACTACATGAGTTAATCATCATCAAAACTAGAGTGAAGGGCCTCTGGGCCAACAATAATAACATACTGCCTTGAGAAAAATGAGAAGATCACCGCCTCTTACCTGTCTACGTTACAGTTGAAAGGAGGACCCTTGTAAATTCTGCTAGGTTTTTGTCTCTCTTCTCTATTTATGTGTGGGTGTGCGTGCGTGCGTGCACATGCAGTGTGTGTCTCTATTTGTGTCTATTAAACAAAGTTTGCTGAAAGTTTCAAGTACAGGGACAACCTAAACAAAATCTTTCAGGGAAGATTAGAACAAATACTGAAACTAAGTCTCAAACCACGCAATACTAGGCACCTCTATGGACCTGCAAAAGCAGCAAGTGAAATTTCCTAGCAATTTAATGGACGTTTTTGCTGATTATGACAATTTAAAATATGAACTGCTGGTTAGATCATTGGAAGCCAAAATAGTTGGACGAATTCCTTCAAATTAAATATAAAATCCCCCATAGTGGGTTACACATGTCCTCTTGTGACTCAGGAAATTTACCTGCCAAAAAGTTGTGCATGAGAAATTTGCCTCAATAGTCAGTACATGCCTTCGACTCGAGAGGTTAGGCTGCAGTGGATGTTGCATGACATGTATCTGCACGCGCACATGGGTTGGTGGGTGGGTGTTTGGGGGGAGGAGGGGTGCTTGTGCCCACACGCGCGTGGGCGAGAGAGAGAGAGGGGGAGGGAGGCATGTATCTTTTACCCCATACCTAGTGATACCTTGTCAAGTTGTTTGCCATATTGGAAGCCTTCACAAAGTAAAAGACCTTTTACTCCAATGTCCATGTCCATTTTAGTTCTTCACTAGCATGTTGGAGAGGTGATGGGGATCCAACCAAGACTTAGAAGACGTATTCACGTAGGAAAAGGAGTGCTTGGGTTGGATTCAATTATGATAAGGAGTATTTTTTTTTAATCGATTTTTTTATTATATCTGTTGGGAATTATCTTATGATTAGGAGGACACTAGTAGTGCACGTGACCTTTTAGTTATAAAAATACTTGTAAGATTTTGTTTTGATTCGTTAAGCAATTGAAAATTTTTGAAACCCGAAATTGGTTTTATTGAATCTTTGTGCTTGAGGCATTTAAGTGGGAGAGTGATTCTCCTGGATGCGAGGCTTGAATCCCTATCTTCTTCCCCAATTTTATCCCAAACCCTAATATTTTCCCATCCATTCTGCGTCAAAGTTAGTACCAAAGCTAATAAAAATCTTGTTTCCCTCCGCAAAAATTTCAAACGCTAATCTTTTCCCTTTCGTTCTGCATCAAGAGGTCTTTTCACAAGCTCAAACTTTGTTGAGTTGATCCAGGAAAATTTCAGAGTTGTTAGGCATGGGGAGTAGATTGAATTCTTAAGCTCAATTGTGTACAACAGAGATACATTTAGGATTTTCTTTCCTTGTAGTCACAGATGCGCTCTTTATGAATTCACTGCGCTGGAATGGTCTTGAGACGGATCATTTCCTGATCCAATAACCCCTAAAGCCTTTAGTGGTTGTATGATTTAATTGAGGTTTTGATAGCGTTTTGAAGTTCGCAGCTTGGTAGTGGGAGAAAATCAGAACATCCTTGTTTCTAATTATTGAGACCTTCTCTTTCAAAGAAAATTATTGGGACGCTGCTTTGGTATTTATCTCTATTAGTTTGCTGTCCTTTCTCCCTAAGGTATCTTGTGAATATCCTCAGCCCTTGTCTGCATCTACTTTCATGAATTTGCAATCACCTCTAATTTTTTGATAGACCGAAAATATATAAGAATTTTTCTTGGTCTGTTTCTGCTTGCACCTATGCACAGTGATGGTCTGTTAAAGCTACTAATTACTGCACAAAGTTAATATTATTTTTTGAGGTGCATGATCTGTGATATTATCATATAAATTAACCAGTAATGCGTACCATGCATCCTGGGATGCGGAGCTTGTTAAATTCTCCAGAAGTCAAAGAGTGAATCTGTCATGCTTGAATCGTCTTACAAATCTCATGAGTGAGAACATAAATGGAGGCACAAAGAGGTCCAGAGCATTGAAGGAGCTAAGAGATGAGTCTCTCCATGTAGAGGCTGAGCTCTCCCCAAAGCGAAAGAACTAAATGGATCTAAGTGCTTCCTGTTTCAGTAGCCTTCTTTGGATTGTGTTGCCAACGCCTGAAGACCGGTTAAAAGCAAATTACCAGAAATTCTTGCTAAGACGACCGTGTACAATTCATATGAATAACACAAATCTTTTCTCCTTGCATCTTCAAGTTTTGAGAAATCACGTGGAAGTAAACAGTAATCTCCAATAGTAACATGTAATTATGCTAAAATACACAGGAGGGAAGCAAAATATTATCAGATTGGGGTAGTTCAAAAATAAAGCAAAGTTATCAATCTACAGATTAAATTGATTGTCAAATTGGCTCCTGCTGGTGGTGCTGCTCCTGTGAAGGATCCGAGAATCAGTTCTTACTGATCAGACTTGCCCTGAAAGCCGTAGAGGCATATCAAATTTGTGTTGTTTCATCATGTATAATTTATGTTCTGGAGTACTTCAGCTAGTGAACATGTCCTTTGATGTTGAAGCTTTAGTCACTGAATTCCAGCAATAATACATATAATCAGCTGGTGGGGTTTTTATTTAGTTGCATGTTTGCTCTTTTCGTATGCATGCTGAAGAATGCACTAGCTGAAAATCCAGTTATTGGTCAGATGTGTTGAAGTCCAACTGCATGCAACTTTTATTTTGGCAGTTGGAGTGCATATTTGGTTTGGCATGCACAAGGATGAATATGAAGAGAGAAGGGGTGTTATCAGCAGCACAAGACGCGCTTGCTATCCTATATGAAGTCTGAAGCCTGCGTCACTCTAAAATGAATCTATAAAAGCAATAATGAAGAAAAAATCATCTTCACAATGTATGCAGAGTGATGTTAGATTGCGATCAGTTGCAATGACTCTTCCCTTCTTCAGTTCATTGCAATTTATTTTATGGCACAGATATTCATTCTGCGCAGATCATTAGTTGATTGCTTGTGTTGATGATCAGAACTATTTGTCAATACATAATTAGGTGAGACCTAATTCCAACCATTCCAGTTTCTCATCAGTAAGTTTTGTGGAGAAAGATGAGACCACAACGCCACAGGCTGGTTGGAGAATTCCAAGAAGCAGCCTGTTTAAGAAAAAAAATTAGTGAAACACGAGTCACGACTATCATAGCTTGTTAATTCCTGTTGCCAAATTGTTGATTTCGTGCATTGATAGTGATAATGAGCTTTTCTATGGAAAACTTTTTATTTACTGGTGGAGATGGTTATCAACCTTGCCATGTTGCTATTAGCTACCATGCCAAAAAAGCAAGGGCACATTTTCTTTTTTGAAAAAAAATATATAATATTTAAAAATAATTCTAAAAACTTTCACTAAAAATATTTTCAAAACTTGACCTTTGACATGTCACATCATTTTTTGGTCGTTTCGACCCGCCACCGTGGCATCGCTGGCGGGGCAGCTATATTCTTTGTTCGGAGTTGGCAAACTCAGACAAAAAAATTTATTTATTTTTTTTAGCTTTTTCTTTATCCAGAATTGAGATTTATTTTTTCCAGTTTTTTTCTTTATCCGGGATTGAAATTTATTTTTTCCAGCATTTTTTTGTCCAGAGTTTTCAACCCGTACAACAGAAACTTGTTTAAAAAATTAATGTTGGAATGTACATAAATTTGCACGTTTATACTCACAGACATTAGTGGCGGTGTTGGTGGCTATTAATGTACACTTACATTCTTAGAGGGAGCAACCTTGGGAGGTCTGCTCCTTACCAGACAGCCATTGCAGCCATATAATGTTAAGAGGATTATTCCACAATTCTGTGCTGGTATTTCAATGGGTTAGCTTTTGTACAAATTAATTTCTTTGTCTAACGGGTTGCCAATCACGGGCAAAAGAATTTTTTAAAAAAAAAAAATACAATTGCTTTGTTCGGGTTGGCCCAACCCCGGACAAAGGAAAAAAATTTTAAAAACACAAAATTATTTTATCAGTCGGTAATCCCCAACAATGAAAAAAAAGTTAGAAAATCATTTTTTTTGCCTGACATTGCCAAGCCCACAGGAAGAAAGAAAAACGACCTCGCGTCAGCGGGTGCCACGCTAGTGAGACGAAATGAACCCCCACCGGCGTGGTGATCAAAAGTGGATTTTTGAAAATATTTTTTGAGGAGCTGTCAGTTTTTGAAATTATTTTAAAAATTATTTTTTTCCCCGATAAATTGCCCAAAAAGCAAAGAGGACTTGACCTCTAGCCATGTCACATGCTCTGCTTAGCATAAAAAATTCATGAACCACTCTTTTCATGAAACTTACAATGCAATCTCCTCCAAAAAAAAAAAAGATTAAAAATCAAAACTTCCAACAAATAAATCATTCCTTACACTCTCGCCCCCTTCAGGGAGATAGGAACTCAGACAGCTGGCATTTACAAACTATTTTGAAGGCAGGTGCATACAGTTGAAACTGTTGCAAGAAAGTTTTTCGCATGCCTGGTTTCAAAATAGCCAACCTTTCTATACACCTTCCGCGATTTGACAACAGAGCATTCTGATGATCAACTTATACCAGTTCAGAAAACCAGTCTAGAAACAATCCAGATGCCTGATCCTTGCGTACCAGTTAGCAAAAAGTAGTTACAAGGCACACTGCACGTGCATGGATACGGCCGGGTACAAGGTACAAGCAAGAGGCTCCACTGTGCTCCCCAACGATTCCTTACCGATGCCACAACCACAGAACACTGTGTTCTGAACTTGTGATGCCAATGCAGTGTCACGGTAGGAAGAAACTGGCTTTACCCCTCAGCAATGGAAAATGTTGTACTAGAATACATCATATCACTCGGATAATGTCCCACTTGTACATGTATATTACCAACTAACATGATTATTTCAAGACATCCCACAGCAACGGAAGAATACATCTACGTAAGACTGAAAAAAATGGTACGCAAGTCCTTTAATTCTATGGAGGATGTCAAAATGAGTGAAAAGAAGATGGACTCATCAACTTCTCTTCAAGTTCCCTGAAGCCACGGTATACAGGCTCAGTCTGGCTTTGTGGAAGTGGTAGACGTCGCACTTCTGTCATATACCTGTCATTGCAATACCGAATTCCGTTACAGATAGTGTCCATAAATAAAATATGAAAAAGAAACTAAAGAATGGGAAGGTGATTATTTGTACCTAGAAAATTATTTTAAAAAAGAAAATCATGGATATCTTCGTATGATGAGATGAAAAGTAAACATTTGTTCAGGGTCTTGATAATTTCCTTCTGACATAGCATGGCATATTTTAATTTTTGATGGGTGGTCTTCAGGTCAAGAAATGTCATATATCCTTACAATTGCTTCCTAACAGAAAGGACTGTCCTAAGAACGCAAAGGTTACAAGATTTAGTTGGCAATAAGAAAGCCTACAGAAGTACAGCGACAAGGTAGCCTAGAGATTTACAGCATGGAAAAGACTTGGAACCCAGAACAAAGGGTAAAGATGACAAATGAAGGAACAAAGACTATTTGGAAGAATGAAGAGGAGAAAACACGACTAGAAACTAGTAAGGAAGATAAACCAAGGTAATCCAGCAGCTGACTGGTGACAGTTCTTGTCTGTGCTTATCTTTATGCTCAACTGTAATTAAATCCACATTATACTAACATTCCTCAAGAAAGATGAACAGCGTAGGGAACCGTTACAGAAAGTTTCTGGCATCAAAATGAAGTACAATAATTTAGCAGCATTTGAACAACAATAAACAATATACTAGCTTCTTGCTTCATAACCCCCAAAATTAAACTTGAACTCATAAAAGGTGTTTAAAGACTAAGAGTGTTCATGATTTGCTTGACTATGTTCTTTACTTTGTAGCTCTTTGGAGCAGCTACTCTGGTATTGCCTAGGAAATGCTACGCTGTTTCTCTCTTGTTCTCATTGATGGGTCAGGACCGGTGGATCAACTGCTTCAGGTGGCTATACTGCAGTTTCCGTTTCTGGTCTCTTCTGCTGTAATTGCTAGAATTGCTGCAAATTCTCTAGGAAATTCTATGGAGTTGATTGGTGTTCCTGTGGCCCAAGTGGGCTGGTGATATGTTATTTTTTATCATTAGAAGGGATTTTGTTTTTGCTCTTGATGTTCAGAATTATTAGTTAAATTTGGTTGTCTTGCTGGTTCTAGTTTGTAAAAGTTGTCATAAGGATGGTTGTGAAACTTTAATAACACCGAGATTGTCATCATACCTTCACTTTTAACGGGTCAATTGTGACAGCTTTCATGAACGAGTCATGATAATACTAGTATTTCATTTTCAACGGGTCGATTATCAGCCTTGTTTGTTACCACTAAAAACCCAAAAGCTTAACTGGTGGGCCAGCAATTGTTTTATACCAACATCCAACCCTACCCCCACCCCCAACAAAAAGGCAAGTAAAAGTAAAGGGGGGGAAAAACCCTACAAATGTATACAGATGCCAATGCGGAATTCAACAAACTTAATGAGGGAATAAACTATATTTACCGTGAGGGCTGAACTTAAGACCATTTTTACCCCTGTTGCTCTGATAGAATGTTGGGATCACTTAATCCAATGCTTCAAGTTGGTGAGAGGTGGACCAACAATTATTTTTTATGCTTAACATCCAACAGGCCTAATATAATAGAAGCTTAAAAATATAAGTTATCATCCAGTGTTCAACATGTTTAAATATATAATTGACGAACTTGGCCATAAAAGGAATTTCAATCTTTCGACTACTAAAAGATGACTGGCCTTTTCATGATTTAACAACAAAAGGACCATGCAGCAGTATGCACTCATTGCACCAACCTCCTCCTTGATTCTCCTTTTCCTCTTTATCTTTCTGAACGTTATTATACTTTCTGCCACAAATATCTGTTAGTTTTTCCCTTGAATCTTTTTTTCCTCTCATCTTTCCGTAGGGTTATTATACTTTCTTCCACAAATATCTGAGTTTTATTTATTTATTCTTCAGTACTGTTCTCCCTTCCATACTACAAAAGAGAACAAAAATACTACTTCCTAGATGGATGGCCTTTAAGGCTGCACGCTTCAAATGTATAGCTTTATACATGAAATGTGAGGACATCACACCAGTTGCTAGTTGTTTTTATGCCTTGGTTTATTTTGAGTTTAATTGTTTCTTTTATTGTGTTTTTAGTACCACATCGGTTATAACCGGGAACCGAAATTTTGTAAAGCCTATATATAGGCCCTAGACTTTTCTTATTGGTTGACAATGAATGATCTAAAATTTTCCAGTTAAATTTCTTAAGCCTTGAGTTCTTGAGATTGAGATGTGAAGCCCGTGGTGCAAGGTGTGTGAAGCCCGTGGTGCTAAACCCTAATTTCCCGCTTCTATTTTTTCATTTCAAAACCTAGTTTTTTTTCTTAGATTGAAGGTGATTGTGATCCATTTATTTTACATCAATTTTGGTATCAAAGCTCTTCGTTCCAATCCCCTTCAAATTTTTCTTCCCTCTCCTAAAGCCCTAGTTTCTCTCAAATCCTAGATCTAGATCTATTAAAAAAAAAATCTGAAACCCTACATCACATAAAAGAAGAGAGAGAAGAAAAGAAGAAAAGAAAAGAGATTCCAAAATTTTATTGTTTATCTTCATCTCCTTCCTTCTCTCCACAAAACCCAAACCCAAACCACCTCTCAGCCTCCTCTTCTCCTCAACACTCCCGCCACCATCGCCACCTTCACCACCACCTCACGGGTTCCTACCGCCCACCTCCCCTTCATCCTCTTCTTCTCCTTCGTCATGCCTTCACCTTCAACACAGTCACACCAACCACCTTGGACAGCACCCATCGTGCCGCCACACCGCCACAGAGCTCCACCACCCAAACTCAAGGTCTCACCACCGAATCCTCCCCCTGCTCATCTTCCTCGTCGAGCAAACCAACTTCATCGCCGACACCCAAGATCTCTCTGTTGTCGTCGTCGAAACCGCCGCGATCAACTCCCCCCTCCTCAATCTGCTGACGACACCGATGCCGCCACGACCTCCTCCTCCCTCTGCTATCACTGCTGCCTTGTCGGTCCTCAGCAATTGACGCCCAGATCCCGATCCTAGCCACCCCCTTGTCGCGTCGTCGCCTCCCACTTCGCCTTCATCAGAGCTGCAACAACCCGAGCTCAGATCGGGTTGATTTTTTTGTTTAATTTGTCAAACCCGCGAAAAAATCCAACTCGATAGCAACTCGGATCCAAATAACGCCGACCCGACCTGTCTACAACCTGGATCCGACCCGCCAGAGCCGATCCATTAGTCGACTCAATTGCTAACGTCAGCGGTCCCTGCTGACACCAGCGGCTCGATGAGCCGACTGAGAGCCTACCCAAGCGCCCGAGCCGACTCAGCTCAGACTGAGTTGACCCAATCAACCGAGCTGAGTTGACTCCAACTCGATCTGAGTCGACTCATTGAGCCTGCTCAGTTACAGCAGCAGCACATCAGCTGTCCAGAGCTCATTTCACGCCCAATTCGCGTCGTTTTCCAGATAGTTTTCTCCCAGCTCATACTACTGTTGTTCCAGGACTTTGTGCGTGATTTTTAGCCCTTGATTGTGGGCATTTATTTGAAGAATTCTAGAGGCAATCTTGTATTGGCGTGAATGACTCACTCCCTCATGTGCATTCTAACTTGATCTGAATTATCCATTGCTAAATTACTTGCAATACTAGTGGAATGCAATGTTTTGTTAGTTAATTTGTACATGCTTCTATTTAGTGATTTGCATTATTGTATGTTATACTCATCACTTGTAAGGCTGCATTTATCACATTTAGGACTTGAAACTTTTAGGAAATTTTATTTGTCTCATTTTAACGCATGCATATAGTCTTATTTGAGTTCAGAATACATCGGCTTGTTTACTTGACTTTGCATTTGTAGCCATCATGACTAGTCAATAATGGACGTGTACTAGAGGTGACCATGAGAGTAGCTGTATTCGTGATTGGCGTGTTAGAAAAGAGAAAATAATGCGTAAAGTTAAGTTGGAAGATCCAAATTGGATGGTTATTGTAGTCCAAGTGTTTTTTTGTGACTGGTTAATCAATATTGAGTGTTACCTTAATTGGTATGGGTTATCCGTTACCGCTAGAGTCCTATTTGCTAGGAAGAAACTCGTAGGGTTAGCTAAAAGTGAATGAGAATCGGTAGAGAGAGATTGCATGAGATATAGGGTGACCCTATAGGTTTGGAAAGAAATGAAAGAAAATATTACAAAGAAGTGTCTTCCCAAATATTATGGGAATTACCTCTCAGACCAGACAACCTTGATCATGGCCATATTTCCGTGGTCCAAAATCTCGGTCTCGGCCGCCGACTCTGCCGGCACTGAGACGGATCGGTCTCGGCGACTCGGATCGGACTCGGACGATACACGCAAAACGCTACATAAAACGCTAAAAAAATTATGAAAAATTTATAACAAATCGTAAAAAAATGTCGACATCAAAATTCATGTATCACATATTCAAAACATATCACCTAGCATACAAAACATAAAGCGAAAGCATAAATACAAGTGGTGTCGGTAGATACATATCAAAATGCATGCATAATATAGTATCACAAGTACCTACTAATAAGTCTAATATAGTCATTTCCACATTGAATTGCGAAAAGGCACAAAATCATCATCATCATCCCCGCGATAAGTATATAAACCAAGTATATAATTTCCATAAGGATAATAATATGTTTGTGGGTGAGATCCTGTAGTCTAAGATGATTGGCCAGAGGATCCAACATCAGAGTAATATGGCAGTAGGGGTTGTACAATATCAGCTCAATGGTGATAATACCAAAAACCTGGATATTCTGTGCTGCTAGTAGAATATTCACCAGTGCTAGAATAATCAGTGCTAGAATGTTGACCAGATGTCAAACCCAACCACTGTAAATAGCCTTCAAGACTATGATGACCATGTGAGTAGTTATCATGTCCACTAGAATAATCATCACTAGAACTGAAAATAACCAACCGATCCAAATGCCTATGTTGTTGCGAAATCCCCACTCGGCCTCCATGATATGTATCTTGTGTGGCATAATATTCTGAATCTCATGACATAGCACCACCTTATTAGCTTCCACCAACACCATGAGTCTCTTCATCATTACCGCCATCGCCTCTATAATCGTTGTCATCATCATCACCACCGTCACCACCAGCCGTCATCATCACCGCCGTCATCATCGTCATCACTGCCACTTTCGTCATTACAACGAATACCTTCATCCAACCAACTTAAGTCATCTGGTAGTAATATTGGTTGTTCTCCACCCGAATCTATTCATCCAAAATGTCATCATTGAAAATATTGTTCAGATCAATTGGGTTGTAATAATCATTAGTGTCGCTTTTACATGTCAAATTTCTTACTCGCAACCGCATATTGTAATGCACAAATACTAGTTTATGTAACTTTTTCATTGCCAATCGGTTGCGCAAATTTGTATGAATCAGCGACCATGTGCTCCAATTTCTTTCACAACTCGATGAAGAATATGTTTGGCTTAAAACTTTGATGGCAATTTTCTGCAGATTGTGAGCTTCTTCGCCACAATTAATCTACCAATCAGCTGGAAGAGATGTTTGCACTGCTCTTCTAGTCAGTGAGCTTTCAAATTCTCCAACTTCATCCACAAAAAATTTTATCTGTGAGAATACACATTATAAGTGTTAATATTTGCATAACATTATATTGATGAAATAAAAAAAATATTATTACTTCATTAATAGCTCTTACTTGTTTATTCAAACCTAGCTTCAATCTTTTAATCACCTCCTTTAATCCATTTCTCACTTATGGATGTGTAGAAAAAAATTTGAATATTGGAGTGCTGATTTAAAAAATATGCAGCAATAATGTAAGCACATGATTGTTACGATATTACAGTTTCAATTTCTAATCAACAAATATGATTTCTAGGCAAATGAATTACTAACAGCATGCAAGTGTCTATACAATTGTCCCTCCCATCTTCTATCAATGATATCCCAGTACTTCTTTCAATTCTTATTTGATGTCTTTATAGCTAATTTTACTTTATCTATAGTTTCATATATAATAGATAATATAGGTTTCTTATTCTGGTCCATTATCTTCAAGACTCTAACAAGAGGATCCATAATGTTTTAGACCTCTCTTACCTTCTTCCAAAACTGATCAGTCAGAATGAGATTAAAAACCTTATCTCACACTTCTACTCCTTTTCTTGTTGAATTCACACCATTCGGTAGTCGTACACATTCTTTTCAAATCTTGTTCATAGCGAATAAGGCTTTCAATAGAAATAAACACAGTGGCAAACCGTGTTATACTTAATCTCAACAAATCTTTATCTTTGATAAATAGCTTCATCAAAATCACCACTTTGAGGCTACTGTAAATGAATGATGTGATTATCTTAGCATCATCTAATATCTCCTAAACTGATTTCACAGAGCCAATATCTTCAAGCATCAAATTAATGCAATGTGCTGCACAGGGAGACCAAAAACAAATGTTTTCTCTTCTCCATCAACAAGTGACCAGCTGCTTCACACCATTTGGTAATCGTACACATTCTTTTCAAATATCTTCAAGCATCAAATTAATGCAATGTGTTGCACAGGGAGACCAAAAATAAATGTTTTCTCTTCTCCATCAACAAGTAACCAGCTGCTTTGAAACTTGCCTCATTGTCTGTTACAACCTGTACGATATTTTCTTCCTCAACTTCATCAACTTTATCCATTAGCGAGAATATATAATAGTAGTCTTCAAGATATTAGTATATCAACAGAAGTATGATAGATCATGCTTCTATCACAATAAATCATGAAATTAACGATAGGCTTTTTATTCTGGGAACTCCAGCCATCACACATGATCGTGCAATCATATTGCGGCCATTTTGTTTTCATTGAAATAATATATACTTCAATTTCTTTCATTTCCTCTTCTAAATAAAGATTGCCAATCTGGTACCTGTAGGGCCTTTTACACCTGGGCCTTCCTCCGTAATAGTATTAATCATGGCTTGGTAGTGAGGACCACTATCAGCTGCATTGAGTAGTATTGCATTATAGTGAAAGAATTTCGCCATGAATTTTTCAACCTTTTTAATATTCTCAGTTGAGAACATGCTTTTGATTGATTTCTGTTTTGTTGAGAACATGTAAGGATCAATACCACGAGCTGAAATTTCAGCTTCTCTGATAGTAATACTCTGACGCAATCCACGGTTAATCCCTAATCTTGAAGGTTGCGAACTACTGCCACCAATATCTCCTGTATGACCTTCAACAGATCTTCAAGCCATTTCACGACTTTCTTTCATGGCTTGTTTTAGTTGTCTTCTTTCAACTCCTTCCAAACCACCAACTTCTTCAATTTCATTATCAGAATCTTCATTGGTCACATCATAAAAATCTTCATCACTTAAAAATTTCATAACTCGCTTTCTTAGATTTTATGATCGCTCTTCCTTTGCTACTTTCAGAAAGATGTCTCCTTATTTGAGATACCTCTTTTGGTACTCGCAAGTATCCTTCCACCTGACCGGGTACATATGTTATTGCTTCAATCTAGTGATATCACCATGGACTTGTTTCCCACAATTAACACTTCACAAGTTTTCTACTTTCACCAACAGGGGTACCATGTTACCATCCAATATCGCGTTGCTTTGGAGCCATACTGAAATTTTAAAAAATATCTGTTAAATTAAATTAAAACTAAAATTAACTAAATTAACTAAGTTAAAACTAAATTAAATTAAACTAAACTAGTTTATACTAGATTAAGCTAAACTAACTTAATTACCTAACTTCAATAAAAATTATTAAATTACCTAACTTAATTAAAATTACAAAATTATATTAAATTAAATTAACCTAAATTAAATTTAACTAAACTAAACTAATTTAAATTAAACTTAAATAATTGAGAACCAAGAGACTCTGAGAAGAGAGGGGGAGAGAGGGACTAAGAACAGAGGAAGAGAGGAACAGAGGGGGGGGAGAGATGGAAGCGAGGGACTGAGGGGGAGAGAGGGATAGAGGGGGGAGAGAGGAACAGAGGAGAGAGAGACGGAGAAAGGGGTAAAGATCGACAGGGAGAGAGGAACAGAAAAAGACGTAGACTTCGCAGACCACCACCATGGCTCAATTGAGATGCTTTGTGTAGAGATTCTACACTCGATAGGGTCGAGTTTTTCTTACCCGGGGAAAATGATGAGGACATCACACCAGTTGCTAGTTGTTTTTATGTCTTAATTTATTTTGAGTTTAATTATTTTCCTTATTATGTTTTTAATACCACATCGGTTATATCTGAGAATCGGACTTTTATAAAGCCTATAAATGGGCATCATATTTCTCTTATTGGTAGATAATAAATGAACTAAAATTTTCAGTTAAATTTCTTGAACTTTGAGCTCTTGAAATTGGGGTGTGAAGCCGGTGACATATGGGGTGTGAAGGTCGGGGTGCAAAGGGTATGAAGCCCAATTATCCTTTCCTTCTTTCTTTTTCTTAAACCCTAATTTCCCATTTCTATTTCTTCATTTCAAAACCCTAGTTTTTTTTTCCTTAGATTGAAGGTGATTGCGGTCCATTTATTTTACATCAAAATGTTTAGATTGGCATGGGTCTCTGATTTGACATATATCAGTCCAACTGAAGAACTGCTTAAAATCAATCTAAACGTTTCTTTACAGCATCTGCTCATGCCAACATAGATAAAATTGGATCAGATTTTATCTTACTTCAAAAGAATTGCGTATCTAACCTGGATACAGACCCAGATTCAGGTAAGTTTTTCTAACATTCTGAAATATGGGTCCGGGCATTGACTATGCTTGAAATATCTAGATATGGATCCCTTTATCAGCTTACCAGTATTTACAAGTTAATCTCCCCATTTTAATTTGGTGCAGAACAGAATCAGTGTTATCGAGGCGCGAAGCGCAGTGTGAGGCGTAAAGGATCCAGCGCACACGAAGCGCAAGGCGCGGCGATCGCCTCACTTCAATGAGGCGCATATTTTTTCTAGTGTATGGATGTATTATGAATGTATTCTTTTCTATGTATGAAAATATTATGGATTCTTCTTTGTATGGATGTATTCTTTTTTTTGTATTGATACATTATGGATGTATTTAGTGAGGCACATACTTCAGTGAGGCGCATGATTATGGATGTATTCTTTTTTTTTATTCTAAGATATTAAAAAATGCACACTAAAAATTCATTAAAAAATTACACTAAAAATTCACTAAAAATTTACACTAAAAATGCATCAGAGGCAAATATATCTCTCATTCTTCCTCTCTCTCCTGATCTCTTTCTCCTCTCCAGCTCTCTCCCCCCTCTTCCTTCCTCTCTTAATCGCTCTCTGTCTCTATTCTTCCTCAGAGATGAGAGATCTCTGTCTCTGAGAGAGAAGAGAGACAGAGAGAGATCAAGAGAGGGTTGAAAGAGGGGGGAGAGAGCTGGAGTGGAGATAGAGTGCTTATCTGGCGACAACGACGAAGGCGATAGTGATGAAGGCAACAACGATGAATGCGGGGGAGCCTCTGCCCTAAATTGGGTTTGCCTACAGTAAAAAGGTTGATTTTTTTCATTTTTTACTTTTTATCTAACTTAAGCGGGCCGGGTTTACCCGCTAAATTAGCGGGTTATAACCCGACCCATCCCATAAACAATATGCGCATAGAGACGAGGCGCACGCAGGCGCATTCGGGCCCGCGCCTCACGTTGCCCGCGCGCCTCGCCTACAATGTGGGGCGCATTGTTGCGCCTCGCTTCGCCTCGCACCTGAGGCGCATCGCCTCGATCGCCTCTAACAACACTGAACAGAATCCATTTATGATTCCTTGCTTTTTTGTGCGTGCAGAGCAGGAGATATTGTGTATGGAATGGGATTTCGATGTTGCATAATAATTGCTTAAGTCTTTGACTGAAAAGTCAAATCCACATATGAGATTGATTGAGTAGGTGGTCCATTTTCGCAAAGAAATTCAACTTTATGTTCTTTGGTTCACCTACTATCCCCTGATATCTCTTATACGTTATATTTATGAAGAACAATAAGATCCAACATTGAAATGAAAGGCTGTGGCAAAAAAAATGTCTCTTATTCCTTCGGCGTACAAGTTATGAAAAGATATGAACAGTATTAGCCAACTTTTCATCGAATTTATTAACAAAATAGGAAATTGCAAGCATCAGGTCCTTATCCACGTCTGATTATGGAATTAAACGTCCATGACGGTTTGATTTCTGTATCCATATCCATCCCCTGAGTGAAAAAAAAGATTTGAATATAGATGGCTCATATTTCTGTTACATTTGCACTTGCAAACAAATGCAAAAGATTTTCCTAACCCTAACAAAAGCATTATGACTTCTTCTACAGAAAGAACAAGTATAATAAGATTATGAATATCACTAATACTGCCAGCATATGTTTGGATCACAATAGAAAATATGTACTTGGCATAACAAGACAAGAAAGAACTGACCTATTGGCGGCACTAGCAACTTTGTCACGAATTCCTTGATTTACAATTGTTGCCTGCTCCAGGAAACTGCCACCAAAAATATAGGAAGCTCCAGCTGTAGTAGTGCCCATTTTATTTGCAAGGATAGACAAAGCCCATTCTCGTAAAACCACAAGCACTGATCGAAGGAGACGCAGCCTCAGGTTTGGTGAAGGTAAAAAGGCTCCATTAGA
This sequence comes from Agave tequilana, assembly GCA_038442645.1. Classification (NCBI taxonomy): domain Eukaryota; kingdom Viridiplantae; phylum Streptophyta; class Magnoliopsida; order Asparagales; family Asparagaceae; genus Agave; species Agave tequilana. The sequence continues at coordinate 81,717 of JAVJIF010010026.1, forward strand.
TAACAGCTCATCATAAATGCTTATTACAGGCTCATGTGCGCCCTTGCAGGCAGAAAGAAGAGCTCTTGCAACATCCTCATCACCAACTAGTTCAACTCCTGAATTCATTCTTTCCTGTAAGAAGAAGAAAGGTCGGTTTACTAGAATATCTATAAGAACCATGAAAAACGGAAAGAAGCAGCCAGTATTAGCAAAGCAGGGAGAAGTTCAGTATAATTCCAATTTAAATGATAATCCAAAAAAATAGGAAACATTAAAACAATACATGAAGTGAGAAAAAATGGAGTAATGCTGGATATTTAGGAAAAATTACCAGGGCAGCCTTTTCAAGATGGAGACATAATGTATCTAATGGCAACAAAGCACCGTCTCCTGGGTAAAGATTTGATCCCACCCTCTTCAGCACAGCACAAGCTTCCGCAACACCACCTCTTGAAAGTGCTTGATCTAGAAGTCTGGCCCAAGTTTCCCTAACTATTCTGCTATCAGCATCACCAGAATAGCTTGCAAAGTCGAGCATTTCCAGGCATATCTGAGCAAAAGGCAGTGACAGGAGCTTTCTAGTAACCACATAACAAAGTTAAATGAACGTTTGAAACTAATAAAATTTTGAAGTTCCTAACATCAAATTAGGCATTTGTATCAGCATAGAATATTCCTAACATCTAATAGTTTTTTTTTCAAATATTTGGCATGCCCAGTTCATAAAGACCAGAAACACCAAGGAGCAGTACTTTTAATAACAACTGTGCTGGTAGCACAACCCTTATATTGATAATGATAAGTAGATAGACATGTAGACAGGGCCGCCGGCTAGCTAGCAAGACAGTTTTTTTAGAGGAGAAAATGTGAACACTAGCAAGACAGTTAGATAGCTTATTCTATTGTCAGACATTAGTTGAAGAAAAAGGAAAAGGAAAAGAAATCTGCACTCCACGGACCCCCAGAACATGAACAAAATCCAATTTATCTACACGAGGCAAGTCCATTAAGCTTAAGCCAGCAAGGTATATATTTTGTTCAACTTCTGCCCAACACCAGGCTCAGCATAACATTCTATATTTATAAGGCCAAATTCAGTAGCCTAATTTTATTCATACCAGTGTCCTAAAAAATGCATTATATAACTCATTATAACGCGTTATATAACCTAATGCCAACCAATCGTTACATAAAAGGGCTAAAAACGCAATGTTTAATAACTATGGTTATTTTGCCTCTAACATTCGTTACATTACGTTATTAACATAACGCACCATAACTTGCATTACGGTGCAAGTTGACATTTTGTAACCCACCCACCCACCCCCAAAAAAAAAAAAAAATCACTCGGTCTAGGGCAAAAAAAATCCCCAAAAAGGTTAAGAAATTTCACGACGGTTCTATCTAGAGCCGCTGTGATCTGACTTTACAAACTTTTCACAACAGTTCTAAATAGAACCACAGTTAAAAAAAGTCTTACTTTACACTTTACAGAGCCATGAAAAGGCTGACCTTACAGACTTTTAATGACGGTTATTTTTAGAACTGCCATGAAAAGTATGTAAAGTAGAAGCACCGTAAAAAGTTTAAACCCATTTCTATTATGGTGCATGAGGGTTGGTGGGTCGAACCCGACCCGATTACTAATTATCATTGTTCTAAAAATCAAATTAGTCGGCTGATTAATTCTATTCGGTGGCAGCCCGCATAATATTACATTAATCGCTCTGATTATGTGCTCGGGCGATTAATCGGATCCAAAATAATTAATTCCTGATTAATGTCTAATTAATCCGATTAATCCCCGATTAATCATTTACGTATTTCATATGTTTTTTATTTGAAAAACTTATCACTTTGTGTGTTAGATCGCTAAGTAGTTTATGTTGTAATGTTGATGATTTGATAATGATCTTTTATTATATAGTAGATGAATTGTTATTTATTAAATAGTAGATAAATTATAATATGTTATTATTGTATATTTTGCATAAAGTGATACTTATGTTTTATTATTTCTGATTATTTTTCAAATAAACTTATTTAGCAATTTTTCTCCATCATTCTTTAAAGCTCATTATTTTGATTGATAAATTGACTAATTTTTTTATTTATCTTATTTTTCAAGTAAGTTCTTTGATTTAAATTTATGTTGCAAAATTTGAAATCTTGGATTACTAATGTGAAGAGATAAATTCTTTTACTTCTTTTTTACTATTTATTCATATTATCTTGTTCATCATATCATGGTTTGTAACTTCACATGTAGATATTGTCTTGTATAACATTTAGGTATTTTCAGCAATTAACTGTATATATTCATATGTAGTTGTGTATAAATATAATTAAATATATTAAAATTTTCAAAAACGATTAATCCCCGATTAATCTCCGATTAATCCGATTAATCATTATTCAGTGTTGGACCGCATGAATAATGAAACCGATTTTTAGAACAGTGCTAATTATAACCCTAAATCCCCAATTTCTCCCTCACAATTGATCTCAAATAACCTTGAAGGCTCGTAGTCCATGTATAATTTAGTGAATATCTATGATTTTTTGTTCAGTCATGTCGTTTTTCAATTATCTAATGCTTAAATCTCTTTTAGCTGCTTGGTGGGAGAGATTTAGAGATGAAATTCCTACACTTCAAAAGTTTGTAATTCTGATTTTCTCTTACTACTAGTACTTCCGAATGTAAACGCAACTAGAGCACTTTTGAGGAAGTAAGAACAGTTACAACTTTCAAACTTAATAAATAAGAAAAGACTTATTTTTAATAAATATACTTGTTTGTTGAAAGTCTATTCAAAGAAAAGATGATGCTTGGAGCAATTACGTCTACAATCCCTCGTTTATGTTATGTACAACTTCAAGCTTTAAGAGAGGAATATTTGGAGGTTATTGCATATTGATCCGATTTTGATAGAGGAGCCGATTAGCAAAGATGAATGGCTTATAGAGACCGAAAAGCCTTGTCTTACGGATGATCTTGTATGGCTAGATGAGGCAAGGAAAAATAATGATGATAGAGATTTTCTAGATGTCACAGCACTTAGTAATGAAATTACTAGCATTGTGATTGATAATGAGTCTAAAGAAAAGAGACAAAGGGTCGATAGTTTTTCTTCCGTGAACAAAGGGAAAGGATCCATCGTTGATGATGTGGATGAGACTAGGGATGATATCGATTCGGAAGATGCTGAGTACATCTTGGAGGAGGATTTAGTCATAATAGATGAGATTAGGGCATGATTTTATTTTAGGATATTATGACTACTATGTTTTGTATGACTATGACTTAGGTTTGTGTATTTAGTTTATTTTGTTTGCGAACTTATTATGGAATTTGTTATATTTGCGAACTTATTATAACTTGTGAACATGAAAATTTATTATGATACTTGCTAAAATTTGTTATGAGACTTGCTAAATATGTTATATATTGTTTTGATATTTTTTTAGATTTTTTAAAATTATTTTTCTATTTATAAAAAAATTTTAAATATAGTATATAAATATTTGTTTTTATTAAATAAATATTAAATCGTGTAACCTACGTTATGCGTTACGTTATAATATATGTTAATATAACAAAGAAATAATGTTATTGTTACGTTATCGTTATTTTAAACATTGGTTCATGCTTAAATAGGCATAAAGCACTATTCAAACCAATAAGCTGTTTCTACAAGAATCATAGTGATAAATATTGAAGGGGCCGCTTGTATCAGTTGTCATTCCCTATAAGAAATGCACATATCGCCATAAAGCTACCAACACAACGAACTAAGTTTGAAACATTCATTGGACGGTGTCTCCTAATCAACTTACATATCTGATTCCTAGACTTTGCCTCTAAAGATGACTGATCACTTGTCTCTTAAAAGCTATTAAAACTGATACTTCTTTATTACCAAACTCCACCAATGGCAAGTGCAAACTTTGAATTCCAGCTTGACCATCAACATGCTTGGGCTGACACCAACTACTATGATATAATTAAAAAGAGTCTATATCCAAAAAGGAAAAATAATTCTTTTTGTCCAGGAGTAGTCTGCACAAGCAGAAAAATGAAAATTGAAATAGCACTTATTTGTAACTTTTGTAGAACTAGCCTGCTGCAGGAATCATATTCGGAAATGACTAATCAGATCAAATCCATAAGCTAGATGGGATTCAATATAAATACAGAATAGTGTTTCAAAAGGGAGCACTCAGTGAAAATGTCCCAGATACACAAGCATTAAGGTCTGCTTATGTTTTTAGGTCATGGCATTTCTAGATCATCCAGAGAACACAACATGACAGCAAAGTCATTCCAATCTTCCACTACATGACTTCAATTTAACTCACTACTGCTATTTAGCACGCATTGCGACAAGATTACTTTAATTAGCATACTGACTGCTACACTTTTACCTCTTATTGAAGACCTTAAGGAACTTCAAAATGAATATTTATCATCATATTATATATTTTTTTTCAGTGAAAATTCTAACAGCTAGATCCTCATATTAAGAACCATTATCATCTTTATATGTGTCAAAATTTGGATCTGTCAAGGTGCAATTTGAATTGAAGGTAGCAATTCGCAAACCATTTTTTCCCCTCTAATTATCAAGAAACATATGATATTTTTCGACGTGATATAAGAGGATGACATAGTTACCAGTGTATTACTCCTACTTATAAAAGAAAAATATCACATTGCGGGCATGATATAAGAGGACCACCTTGTACCAATATTAGTACATCATCATTGGCCCTGTTAATACGAATAGACTTGGATATCCAAGCTAAACTGCCCCAAACCTGAACACAATTAACTAAAACCTACATTAAATGAGAAATCGATTTGTTACATTAACCAGACATGAGCCAAACCTGAATTAATTAACTATCATCATTCCCAAGTCTCTCTCTACCTTTTAATAAGAATGGTTTGGCTCGGACCAGATTCGACTCAAACCAGCATCACTAAAATCTCCCTGTTTCCTCCCTCTCTCCCTAACTCTAACATTAAGCCTCAGTAACAGGGGTTAGATATTGTTATTAGCTAACCCTTGCCAAATGCCCAAAACTCAGCAAGAGTCGGCTGGTAACCATGACTTGGGATCCAAGGACAGAGTTGGCATTTTTTTTCAAATAATTAGTCAATTCAACCCTTACTTTTTGGTCAAAATGCTCAACTCCTGCACAAACTTTGAGTTTGTGTAAGCTAACTCTTGATGAGGGCAAAATAAAATTGATGTGAACACTCTTACATAAAAGGACCCTTCACCTCCAGCAAAACAAGGCCTAAGACAGCCCTCCTCTCACTCTATCTTATATCATGTTTCTTACAATCTTATGCCTCATTGTTTCTTCCCTAAGCCGAACATTAAGTTGGTGGGTGAAAACAAAGCAGTAGTGTGAGCAAGATTGAGCAGCAAAACCTTTTGCTCCCAAAAAAAAAAAAACAAACACACACACACACACACACACACACACACACATATTAGGATTTGCAATATATTTTTCTCTTCTTTCCCTCCCTCCCTGATTCTCTCTTTTTCAACTTCCTCTTCTGTTCCTAAGTTCAACGGAAACTGGCCAAAATCATCTAACTTGTCTGACACTAGTCACTTTTAGGGGATGCTTTGGATCAGTCCCTTCAAAACTGATCTTGTACGCCCAATACCGTCTGCATCAGTGAACTTTTAACGTTACAGCTTCCTTTCTCCAGGTGAGGGGTGCCAGTGTGGATTTCTCAGTGGCTCCTGACTGCCCTTCCCCACGAACTAGCAGGCAAGGGAATAAGACAGATTATAGGTTGTTGTGTCTTCAATCCCCAACCGGATCTTAACCCAAATTGTCCCCATAATCCTATTTTATATTTATTTGATGTTCTGAATATGATATCTCTGGAGAATGCTACTTCCACTGGTCTGGACTGGACTTGAGTCTTTATTGGGTGAAAAGGTTTGATTGCATAACTAGGTAAAGTTTACAGCTCTACTCAGGACAGTCTCTATTGCTCTCCACTCTCCCTCTCCCTAGAAAAGTATATGGTCCATAGACTCAAATAATAAGATAAAAACAATAAAAACCATAGCATCCAAAAAATCCTACATAATAATATGTAAAAGGAAAAAAATGCCCTGGTCCAAATAGGATGCTTTATCCCAAAACCTTGGTCAAACTTTGCATTTGATGGCTCTATCACACACTGGATTGACACTACACTATTTCAGGCACATCGATCAAAACATCAGCAGAGGTATGACCAAATAAGTAGCATTTTGAGTGCAACTTGAGAGGCGTTTCTGATCTGCACAAAACCCAAAAATATACTACCAGACAGAAAGTTTAACATAATGGCATCCTTGTGAAGACATAGATCCATCTGAAAAGAAGATGTACAATTAATAGTTAGTCTAAAAGTTTCAAACTGAAGAATATATACCTCCCAGAGCTTAAATGGAACAGCATATTCATTGTATAATTGAGTAACGCTCTTCAAATCAAGTGCTAACTCTTTTGCCTTTGCTTTAGCAGCCTTTGCAATCTCAACATCCGACCGTGCAAATTGTTCGCTAACATGGGATTCCCCAATCCCCTGTGTGTCTTCTACTTTTGAAGCTATCAGTTCCAACTCCTCTTTAATTCTCATTTGGAATCGAAGAACAGCAAGTTTTGCTTCCAGCACGTCCAATAATTGATCATCAACAGCATTTCTTTCTGAACCAATTAGACTACCACTGCTGTTTGCACTTTTAGCCTGCAGAACAGCATTGCTGAGATATTGACGCCTGAATTCAGATAAAGCGTGCATGTTACAATAAATCAGGGGAAACTGAGAAGTATGAAGCCACCAGAACTGTCAAAGGGGGGGAAAAGTACCAGTATTTTTTACCTCTGCTCCAAAGTAGGAGCCTCTCTAACATCACTGTGTTGCCTTTCTGCCAACCTATAAAGTATATTAGCAGCAAGGAAATGCTGCTGCTTCAGGACATAATATTTTGCAAGAAGGACAAGGTATTTGGTTTGAGTGGACAAAATAGGTGCCTCCAAAGCTCCTACAGTTGAAGGCGCCGATGTTATTGAAGCTAGGGCCTGACTCTGAACATATGAGAAGGTAAGCACCACAAATATGCGAGTCAGCTGACAAGATAAAACTTAATTTGTACAGTTCCATGAGGCAGCAACAGAATATGGCACCAAAAAGAGCATATCTAATCACATCCAACCCATTATAAAAATATATGTTTCTTTCATTGACCATCTAAAAGGTATGATGTATTCTATATAGACTTTGGTCTTGGCAAGTACTTCTCTAGCACACTTCATAATGGATTTTTGCGTGTATGTTTTCGTATCCTCAAATTATTTTGAGAACAAATTGTGTCAAATAACAACAGATCTAAACAAGAATATAAGAATATGGGACATATGTGCAGTCACCATTGTTGAAATAGGCTCGCTTAAGCCCCCCCATCGGTACTCCGTAGATTTTGTGAAACAAAAAATGTTTTATAGAGTAACTTTAAACTACTTTAACAAATCTATTCAATGTGTCTGTATCATAGTCCATGTTTCTAATGGTATAAACCTTTCGTTATATGATTCACCTAAATTTTGGGAGCAAGGTGACTTTAGGTGAAACATACATAGCAGGCTATTCTACTGTGCATCCTTTGCATACTAACTCTTCATCGTCTGAGTCGGCTACGAAGAAGTCTGAATTGACCGAATGTAACTGGTTGAAGACTTCAACCTCAGCCTTCTGAGCTGTTTCCAAATTCCTAGAAAAGGAAACCACAAAAAGAGGTAGGCTTGAAAACTAGGAGGCTCGTTGACAGGTATGAGAAACCACTCTAAAATTAATTTTCTATCAGCCCACATGCCATTTGGATTAAGAAGAAAAGCGCAGTCTGAGAATGCAATAATGTAGTTAGAGCACAACTAATTAATTCTGCACAAGGGATCAGGTCAATTGAGGGTAGAATACCACATACTAAAAGTACGAAAGACAAGCTACATTTGTATTCGAGACAATGGTGATTATTTAACTCTTTGCGAGGAGGTTTGGTTTGATTGGCAACTATAGCGTCGATATCACATTCAACAGTGTGGCATTAGATTACCAATTTCGTATTTGTTTCTTAATTTTTTGTTTAAAAAAAATTCTTTTTAGGAGATATTTTACTAGTCTTTGTAACAAGCTGGGAATGATTGACATCTATGCTCCAGCTTGAGAAGAGTGATAGGCTATTTGAGCATTTTTACTTATTGGGTATTGAGTATTTAGTTATCTTGTAAGCCTATATCCGCATCTTATTTGTTCATCTATATAAAGAGAGGCGACCCCTAATCTGGGGTTTATCTATTCTCTAAAACCTAACAATATTATATATAATATAATAATCTGAAAAATGTAGAAACTATTCATATAAGTGAAGAATATCAAAACTAAATGAACCTAGAAACAAATACCTCTTGTGAAGGCTTTCGTCCAGCACTCTGAAGAAATGACCCCAAATCAGAACCTCCATACTCAAGTAACTCATTTTCAAGACCTAGATCGATCAATGTCCGATACAAATGCTCATGAAATGTTGTATCTGGCCATTGAACACTGAGCTGAATAATTTGCTGTATGTATCTGTTGTGAGAAGCTGGGTCAAGGAGGGATCCTTTCTGTCCAGTATCACCCTTCAAAGAGCGAAGAGCACTCATAATTATTTCATAGCATTGCTCTCGTTGAGCAAGTGCACTATCACGATGTCTGGGATCAATTTTACCATTGAAGGCGTCACCTTTGGGATCAAGAGCCTGAGCCTTTTGTAGAGGTAATCGAACCACAGCCTCGTAAAATCTACAGTACAAGAAGCTAATGTTAGTCCATTTTCCCCTTCTAATAATCAACAACAGTTTGGCGAACGGAATTAAAAGTTACCTGCAGATAGCAAGCAAAAGAAAGTGGAGCAACAAACAATGACCATTCAATATAAAACTGACCTCAAGTCTTCAAATCGTTTGCATACAGCTCTTAAATCTGCAGATTCTGGTATCTTCGTTAGGTGATTGAATGCCCCTCTAGCAAGATTTACCCTCTCATCCACATTGACAGAGACAGAAGCTCTCTCAAGACACTCCACGGCTAGAAAATACTTGTAATCAGACTCATTGTAGTAGCTTGGACAACCTTCCCTTAGCTTTGCACTGATTTCATCTACTGTGCCCCGGCCATCAGGACCAATGTAGTACTACAACAAACAAAACACAATCAGGGTCATGCTTAGAGATATAAAAAAGTATGGTGCCATTACCAGTCGAATCATAAGTAACAAAACTATACAGTAACAAGAGAATAAATATAAGATTTTCTATATACAGTTATATTAAGTGGAAAACCCCATTATGAAATCCAAAAGCCCCAAGTATCTAAAAGTGATGAAAGAATCAATATTACCTCCATAAGCCTAGAAATAAGTTGTATGGCTAGCTGGTCGCCCTCTTCAGAACATACCAAGTGATTGAATGTCAATTGAACTAATCTTTGACAGAGGTTTCTGTCTAAACCTTGAATCAGGCGAGTAACATGATGTTGTGAAATAAGTTGGAGTAAGAACAGTGCTTCACTAGATCTCCGAAGCAGCCGCCTAAGACATTCCATTGCCCTCACCTGAAGGATGAATTCAAAGACTTGTAAGATCAAACCTTATCAGTATGTAGAACTAAGTTATAGTTGTTTACCTCCATGGCTGCAAGTTCAGCTGGAGAGTAAAGAAGGCGCTGCCTTTTGTTTGCTGCAACACTGTCTCCTGGATTGGTAAACAAATTTCTCCCCGCACTCTGACTACCAGCCCCTATATCTGAAACAGCTCCAAAGAGAATCGAGCCAGTCAGGTCTCCACGGCCAGCAACATAACCATAAAGACCCCTTCTCTTGTTTCTTCTGGATCTTAAAAACTGTTCTAACGAGCGAATCTTGCTCTCAAGGATTTGCATTGCCATAGCAGAGAGTCTGCAGACAACTCCTCCAAATGGAGCATCAGTACTCACTCCTCCATGAACAACCATGACAGGAAGTTCCCATACAGGAAAAAGCAACCTGGATGAACACAAACAAAGTCCTTCATGAGCTCCAGAGAATACAGGTTCTGCTTCTTGAACAACCTGCCCCATGCTGAAGCCTCCAGCTGGAGTCCTGGCATTCGACATAGCAGTACTAGCATTAAGTTGTGGCATTCCAACAATTCCTGGATCCTCGAACACTTCTGCCGCCTTCTCAGCAACAGAGTTGCTTATTAGACTATCCTCATCATAGACCAACCTTGCAGCGAGCATTAAACACATTGATGCAGCCTCTCCAGATCCAAAACGATTAAAAAAATCTTCTATTTGTGAGCGCGGTGAATTGGATTCAAACAGCCTTCTTAAAATATCGACAGGTCTGTTGAAAACAACCTCCATCAGCCCCATGGTACTGAAAACCACAATTCTTCTCCTCGGGAGGATATGTTGAGTTGGCAGGTCACCTCTAGCCCAAAGTTTTCGACATGCCTTTTCACATGATTCACCTAATCCGGCAAAAGTTTCTGCATCCGAGTACAATGACTGCACAGTAAGTGCAGTATCTGGTGTCGGTAAAATATCTGCCACAGAAAGCATTCTACCCTCAATAGGCAGAGAGGATACCAGTTCTCGTAATGCCCGAGAACTTCTTGAAGACAATCCAAAGTTACTAGAAAGAGATGAGTGCATTGTGCTGGAATCCCTATTCACTATCAGAAAAGAGGATATAGATGGGGCTGATGAATCTGAAAGAACAAGGGTTCCTGCAGAAAAGGAAGCTGTTTCAACCTTCAAAGCCAGATCTTCAGGCTGTGCCCTACCAGCTGCAGATACAGCACCAAAAGTGAGCCCACCACCAACTCCCAGCGGAGGTGAAGGCCTAGTTGCCACAACTTTTAAGCAACATGGTCTTTGATGACCATTACTTAGTCCTGTTAAACCACCTACTGAACCATTATTTCCTCCTGTTGAGGAAGTGGAAAGGTATAATCTTCTGCCATCTGACAAAACAGCAACCACATGCAGCCATTTTGATTCTACAGTCGTTAAAGGCGCAATACAAACAATAGATGGCTTTACTGTCCGACCAACTGCCCTTGATCCCGTTGAGCGTCTTCCCCCATACTGTGGTTCACGTGGATCAATCAAATTCTTTTCTTCAGCAATTTTCTTGAGTGGACCATCACCATCTACTCCCAAATCAAACACCTGTAGTTTCATACCTTCTGTTCGTCCATAAATGATATGCCTTTCATTATCAACAACCATATCAACTACTGGATCAACCGTTCCAAATTTAAGGGCATTTGGCAAGACCCACCTGCAATGGAGTAGCCAAATTATATGCAGAATGTAATGTAACCACAAAAGTAAAAGATAACTAATAGCAATGAAAACCACAAGTGATGTACAAACCTTGAAACCAGGCTGTCCAAACCTCTTGTGAGGCAAATCTTACAACAACGCTTACGCCAGCCTGAACCAGTTGTGTACAGCATTTCGTATATGTGGCCATCACGACCAGCCAAGAAAATCTGGCCCTTCTCTGTACATGCAATGCATGTCATAGTGACCCCATCAGATGGTATTGTATAATCAGGTAAGGGTTGTAACGAAATCTCGGCATATGGGTCTGTTCCATCCCCGCTAGCAGTGCAGCAAATGCCAATGAGAGATAGCTAAAACCATAAGAAATTGATAAATAAACAAGCCTCATCGAAATTGTCTTCTTTAAGGAATAACATAGAGCTGTTAATAGTATTTGCAGAAGATAAAAGCAGCATCAACTGGTTTCTGTTAACGAAATGAAAAATGGGTTCAAAAAATGGGACAAATAGCAGACAGCGCACCAGTTATCTGCAGTTACAGTAACTCAAGCTAAAAAGATTGATAAACTACAACTAGAAGAGGGAACTAAAAGATGTCTATCTAGAAGAAAGCTCTCCTATGCAGTATATCCACAAAATGACTCCTCTTTTATGTCCAATTCACACATATTTGTTGATAAATGAATGTTAAAGAATTAAGAATCAACCGAATGACATAATTTCATTCATACTTTTAACATTTATCAAAGATAGGATACAATTCGGACATAGATGAACAAATAACAGCAAAAAATATGCTATAAGAACTAAAAGAAAATCAATATGACTAAATAAATTCCCAGACTATTTAAATCACAATGACACCATCTTGACATTCTTCTCAGTCATTCTTTAAATTCTTTTCTTGAAACTTTTTTCCTCTCATGCAAAACTTACACTAAATGCTTAATCCTAAAAAGCACCTCTTATGGGATCTTCTCATGGATACTTAAGTCAAGATATTCATAACTTGTGTAAAGAGGGGTACGAAATGGTGCAAATCCCTGATGTACTTCCCTAGCAAGTAAAAATCCATGAATTGTGATACAAGCCGTTAATGTGCTATTTTTAAGAACACGTTATACATCAAATCCAATTCCACCTATTTTACTTTAATGAAAGCCATCTGTGATTTCTCTCCTTATCGTACCTCTACATTAATTGCTTAGGTTAGAATGTTGCTCTAGCAAGGGATGTGCTTCAGAGAATCCAAATTTATTCAATATGTGATGGTCATTGTATGTTCTCTAGCTCGCATGTTCTCAGTTTCTATTTTGAAAATATAGATTAATTAATTAATTATATAGGGAAATTTCTATATAACACCTTATCACCTCAGTATGGAAAAAAATGAGTCGTAAACAAAAAAATAAAAAGAGGAAAGAGGCCAAGAAAAGGAGATCAAATGGGCCAAAATATAACCATACAAGAAGCAAACTCGCCTTCCGAGAAAAAGTTAAACTTTTCTCCATTTAGTAATAATTGGAGAAAAATTGACCTCACACTTTCAATGTTGAAAAATACATCCACTTTCTTTCAGATATATGTCACCAAATTGTAGTTAGCATTCCTCACACCTTTTATAAGCACCACTCACATGAAAACAAATTCTATAATGGAAAACAATATAAGATGTCCCCGGTAGAAGAGAAGGAATTTTTGTTGGTAATGATAGGTAAAAGAACACATCAAATCTCGTCCCAGTATGTAAATGAGGGCCAATAAATCAGCGGTATTCCAATGCAACATAGTGAGCAGTGTTTCTCAGCATAAAATGATTAAGATAATTTTTATACGCTAATTGACTGGTGTGATTTGAGCAGTATACAAGATTTCAATCTTGGTAGATTCCAGCAACAGCAAGTTAACAACCTCATATATCAAATATCATCCCAGTATGTAAATGATGGCCAATAAATCAGCAGCATTCCAATGCAGCATAGTGAGCAGTGTTTCTCAACTTAAAAAGATTTAAGATTATTTTTATACGCTAATTGACTGATGTGATTTGAGCAGTGCACAAGATTTCAATCTTGGCAGATTCCAGCAACAGCAGGTTAACAACCTCATATATCTTTCCAAACATTAAAGTTTTCCTCTGAATTCTTTTGTACATTAGTTACTAGAGGATCAAATCACTCAATCCCAGTTGACTTTTCGAGAGAGATCTTTTCAAAAATGATTTGAGGCAAACCAAATGCCTACTGAAATTAGATAAGAAATAATAGAGATTGCTTGAATGTTTTCTTTTTTGCTTTATTTTTCTCAATTATACAGATATGGAAGCAGTTCATAACAAAGAGAATCAATAAAACCAGGTAGAGTAAGCCAGAAGTGTGATAAGTAGGGGTGCCATCGGATCGGATACGGATCGGATATTATCTCTACCATATTCATATCCGCACCCAACCTTCGGATACGGATACGGATATTGGCGGATGTGGAAAAATGATATCCGTATCCGCCAAAATCGGATATCAGATATAAATCGGATATTAGCGGATCGGATGCGGATACTAATCGGATATGTAAAAAATGGATATGGTTAAAGATAAATTAACAGAAATACTTATATTACTTTTATCTCATCTACTACAATATTAAATGTGATACATACTATGATATTATTGTGTACATATCAATACATTCATCATATTCATTGTCATTCAACTTCTATAACAATAAATTACACATCCTCTGGTGCAAAATGCCGATTCGAATGCCATGGTTGATGTCGAAATACTCAAAATATCATGTGGTACTCTTGCAAGAATCGAATACTTCTACTATTACTTTTTCACCAACTCAAAATATCAAAATTTAATGCCTTATTCCATTGAAGAATAGTCTCCTCCATACCGATATCATTATGAAGCACACAACATTTGGATATCGGATCGGATATGAATAAGATATTATGTTTACCATATCCGTATCGGCACCTACCTTTTGGATACGGATACGAATACGAATATTGACGGATGTGAAAAATGATATCCGTACCCGGATTGGAGGCAATTCGGATGCGAATATCCGCGGATAATCCGTATCCGGTGGCACCCCTAGTGATAAGTATAATTGTACCTAGCTTAATACATTTGTCACAAAGCAGTTTTGAGTGGATCAACATATCCATTAGATGGTCAATTGTAATATTAACATCAAAAACTCCATGTTTTAGATCCAAGAATTTTTAACAAGGTTTGGTAGTTGTTAACATGATGTGCAATTTTTAATCCATCTTATGCATGTAGCAAACCTTTAAGATGAAGAGAACAAGTAACTTAACTTAGCACAATAAATGTTATTGTAATTTGTTCTATTAAAAAAGAACATGCACACCCACACACAAAGAGGAGATAAGAGGCAAGTGTAGATGAGGAGGTGAAACAAGAATAAAATAAAATAACTTACCAAATTGTAGGATTATAATATGTTATCTGATAAATTTCATTAGAAAACATTGTACTAACATAGAAAGGCATTCTTGTAATGACAGTTCATATTGATAACATATCTAAGTCCAAGTGTATAAACATCCAAACCTTAATCAAGTATAACTAATTGGTGCCTTTGCAACTGAAGTCTCCAACAGAAATCTGGTGTTGGAAACCCTATTCTTACCTCAACAGGAGTTGCTAGCACTAGAAGATATTGGATTGCTTCAACAAAAATGCCAGGCTTTGATCTAGCAAGCCCAATGGCACATATCGCTTGTTCCTCTCCACTATATTCGGGGCATTGTCCGTCCCTAAACATGCATAAATCAATTACAGCATTAGTTATTTGGCAAGTAAATTAATAAGCATTACAAAGACAGAGTGTAGAGGTAATAATAAAAAATCAATCTCTGAAAGAACAAAAGCTCGTTTGGTACTACAACACTTTTCTGAATAATAGCATTAAAAAAGTAAGAAGAAAATAGTAAATAAAATATGACAAATAATTGTTCACTGTATGATATCTTTCTCCAATGTTGTATGATCACTACATGTTGAGATGATACAATAGTTACAAAATGACCCCAAGACACAGATCAAAATGATGTAAATTGAAAGGTCACAGGCTCCCAGAATAAGCATAGGAAAGATGGCAACTTCAAGGTGGATGTGACAGCTCAAAACCTAGCTATTTAGTGTGAGGAAATAGAAGTAGTGCAGAATTGACCTACACTGCTCGCTCTGAGGAAATCAAATCATGGAGGATGTAGAAACATGTTAATGCAGCAACAGAAATACGGAAGATTGTATGAAAAAGTTCTGTCAGGTTGCTATAGATTTTCCCTTTCTTATTTGGTAAACCTCAAAAGATTAAAAAAATTAACACAATTTGTACTGTGATTTAAGTTGCAACTTGCCAGGTCACAGAAGAGGTAAAGTTAACAAGTACTGTTTCAATTAATTGTTTTGTCAGCAAGAATGATCTTTCAATAATCCTTATATTTTATGCATGTTTTTACATGTCTGTGTGAATGTATGTATATTAAACACTGGTTTCTCTTGGCGCAATATTGCAATTGCTGGCCCTACTAGTAATGAGAAGGGAAAAAAACAATGCATAAACCTGGGCCAGATTGTTAGGATAAGGATTGTGTGGTTGTGATTCAAATAACATGAACCTTAAAACTTATATTGGCCTTAGATGCACTCTAAATATGTATCCCAATCTAAGGTCCGCAACCAGGATAAAACCTCTACCTGAGTTAAGCATGCATCTCACGAACACAAATCCAACATGGCCTGAAACAACGATAAAAGCTTCATCCCAGTTTATAGCATGGATCTACAAAAGTGAACCTGACTTTATCAAACCTGTGGTGCTAATTGGACACAAAAATGTTTGGGGTCTTTGGACAGTCATACAACTCATACCTAACTTGCCCTGGCCTGAATGGTTTCCAATTCAATCTTCAAGTGAACTCGTCAACTGCAAGTCTAAAACCTCCGCATGTAACAATTTTGGACTGTATCAAGTTATTCAAGTTTAAAATGGTTCCATACTCATTAAATCCATGTGCACCCTAACTGCCCTCCAAACTCTGGGAAAGTCCTAGCTCCAAGAGAGGTGGATGGGGCATTTATGCCAGCTGCCCTACTCTACCAAGTTGACAATAGATGAGCCACCATCAACAGCATCAAAGTTTTTACCCACCAAAATGGAATAGGCTACAGCACAGAGCTCCATATAACAAGGCCCTTTTACAAACAGCCATCACGAAGGGTGTGAATAATCAAGGGATAAATAGTAACAGAAACAATACCATTTGATGATTGCCATAATGTCAGTTCAGCAGAATAAAGAAAGCATATTTATACTTATTGGAAGGGAAAGCAGCCTGATAATGCAAGATAACATACAATAAGGATTAAAAGCTACTTGTCAGTGAAACATTACATGGGAAAAGATTGTGATAAAATACAAATCTCTAAATGCAGAACTTTTTCTAGCCTTCAGTTGGAGCAATCTTATGGCCTTATAATTTGGGTCAATTTTTCCTAAATGTGCTTCCCTCCAAGTTCTATAATGTTTGTCGAGGACTCTAACAAAACGAAAGTGATAGGTAAAGTGAAGAAGATCCCACTTGGAGACACAGAAGCACAACTGAACCTGCATTATGCATTGACCTTGATAGAAGCAAGTGCTGATGTTGCTCGACTAAATATGTAGACCAAAGAAAAACTAATAGAGCATCTAAGAAAATTGAAAGGTATAAACAGCTACAAGTCTAGGATATATTGAAGCAAGCACATTGGCTAGCATAGATTAATTTAATAACTTCAGTTGTTTGCAGCAGGTCATCTTGTTAATAGAAATCCTTGTTATTTTAACACAAGATTAGAATTAAGCAATAATTTCTCAAAACTAAACTAACCATACACTGAGAGAAGCGTGGGTCTTCTCCATAAACATACATATCCTATCCGTAGATGAAAGTTTACATTGAATAGAAATTGAAGCAACTGAATAACAAATTAGACCTGCTTTTGCATAAAAGCTGTTAATCTCACCATTTATCAAAGCGCCAAAGAAACAAAGAATTGTCAACTGATGCCCAAGCTCGGCGTATTTCGGGAAAAATTCCACATAATGCTGTTCCTTCACCACCAGATGCATTGTATCTTTCGATTAGCACGGGGGGTAATTCTCGAGTTTCTACAATTTCAGTCAAAGGAGGCCACTGCAGGGCAGAAAAAGTTTTAAAGACAATAACAGGTGTATTTGCTCCATGATAGGAGGAAAACTGACATAAATGTTACATTAAAGCAAAGGAGATATGAATTTTTTTTCTTATTGCCACTATTCCAAGAGTTGTTACAATAAGAGCAATTAGATCAACAAAATATAAAATTACAAGCAATATGAAAATCTTTACATTCAATGAAAACTTCAAGGGTTATTGGTCTCGGGGACGGTCTTAACAATGCCCCTGCCTAAAAAAGCTAAACATTTATTAATATAACAAAATTTTCATGTCCAGATCTTATTTAATAATCCCAATTTCCAGTGACATAAGTATACTTTTTTGTCCTGTGAGATTCATGAGAGGTATAATCAAATGTTTACATAGCAATCCACTACAAGCTTTCTATTCGGTATCTTAACAAAAGAAGTGACTTTCTTCTTCTTTTTTCTCGATAATAACTATATTTTAAGCATCACTGGCCACAACTTTGACCTAAAAACGAAGATTACATGAAGCTACTTTGAGAGCAACATACAAAAGCTAGGCCTTCTGCAGCTCTACCCAACAACGTAACCTAGAACAAGGGAAATATACAGCTGAGTTTGTGATGATGTAAGAACAGAACAGCTTTAATGTGAAAGGATCCCTTTGTTGCGATGTCCTTTTGTTTCTCTCCTTAGTTTATATCACTATCACTTAACCTAAAACAAGGGAAATTTACAAAATATGTGCATGATAGTACAAGATATGAATAATTCAAGATGTGAAAGGATCTTTCTGTTGAAATGTTCTTTTCTTGGTTCTTTAGTTTGTGTCCATCCCTAAGAGAGGATTGAAATTCCCTTAAGCAACACTTCAAGACTCTTTCTTAATCTAGGAGATATTTGGAGGGTTGCTTCAAGGTTGCATGAGCTTAGTAAGATAGATGTTCTGACCTGCCAATTGGTCTATAACGCTTTATGGGAAGTCTTTATACGTCCACAGTTTCCTTGGCAAGTATTGCACCAAATATCAAGAGGATTGGCATTAAGTTGATGGTTTCACCAAAGCTTTTAAGGAACCTTCTCCCAATGGATCATGCTACCCAACCTACTCCATTTGATGGCGAAAAGACTAAACGACAATTATGATGATATGGATCTTTGCGGATAACAATTCCTAATACATGAGAAACATCAAAAGCAGGCAAAGAGGGAGGGGTGGGGACAGAGTAGTGCCATTCATCAGTCCTCAATCAAAGATTCTTTCTAATTAGTAAAGAAGCCCCTTCACTCACAATAGGTAAGATGATTTGTGTAGACATCCATCCATTTAATCATGGGCATATCCTTTATTCTGCCCCCAAACACCACCCAACCGCACAACCCACCCAAAAAGATGAAAGAGAGGGACATAGTTTCTCCCTCTCGAGATAAATGCCTCCTTTAACCTATGTAAGCCATGATCAAACAATCTACGAAAGGTTGCTAGAATTCTTCCATTAATAGGGATTGATGTCTGGTACAATACCATCTGCGTAGAGTAGGCCCGGCCCGGCCCGCCTACCCGCACAGACCCGGTCCGGGTTCGTGGGCCCATTCCGGCCCAGGTCACCCGGGCCCGCCCCCAAACCCGAGCCGTGCCCGGCTTTGAGGAAACAGGCCCACAGCCCGGCTGAGCCAGGGCCAGGACTAAACCGCCCAACAGCTCTTTTTTAGAGTCGTTGGGCTTTCAGGGGGTACTTGTATTTTTTTTTTTACAAATACACCCAACGGCTAAAATTGCCCAAGATTACAACCGTTGGGGTATCTGTAATTTTATTTTTACAAATACCACCCCAATGGCTTTATTGGGTCCAAATTGTTTTTTTTTAAAATTACATTTTAGTATCCTCTTCCCCTCTATTAATAACCCTCTTCCCCACTTCATTTCATCACAAAAAAAAAATCTCTAAAAATCTCTAAAAAAAATCTCTTAAGTGCTCAAGCTCTCAAGCTATCTCAAGCTCCCTCAAGCTCTCTCCAGTTCCCTCAAGCTCTCTCAAGTTCTCAAGTGCTCAAACTCCCTCAAGCCCTTTCAAGTTCTCAAGTGCTCAAGCTCTCTCAAGGTCTTTCAAGTTCTAAGTGCTCAAGCTCTTTTTCACATGCCGGTATTTATATTATTGTCAATTTTAGTTTAAAAATGAACGCACACTCTTCATAAGCAGGCTATAGTAATCCTTCTTCTTTTAGGTGTAATCATAATTAAAATTTGACTAGTCAAAAATAGCATAATTTGCATTTGTCTTTACCCGACACTTCAATTTTTCCATTCACACAACGAGAAATACCCTCCACAGATTTCATTACTTCTTCTGAACCTGTTAATCTACCTTCTACTTCCACTGCCGAAGTATCAACTTCCATGACAGAGGAAAAATCTGAGGTTCAAAAATTTTTTAAAAAACTACTAATGGAGTTAGGAGGATTGTATGCAAGCTTTGTCTCGATGTTTCTTATGCTTTTCCAAAATATAGTGGAATTGGTACACTAAGTAGACACATTAGGGCAAAACACCCCAGAATCAACCATGAAAAACACAATTTTTCACTTTTGGTGGCACTAAGCACTTTAGTTATAATCGTCAAAGAGGTAAAACTAATTTAGCTAAATATCTAATTCAGGCTGAACAACCTTTTAGTTTTGCTGAAAATGAAACATTCACAAATTTTATTTAGAACTACTCATCATCCTGAATATGATCCGTTCCGTAAAGAACCTATTAGAGCGGAAATGTTCAAGGTTGTTGAAGAAAGAAAACTAATTTATATTGCAATTTTTTCTTCTATGCCACAAAGAGTTGCATTTTTATTTCTGATTGATGGGAAGCTCTTAACGATTTTTATTATATAGTTGTTACTGCACATTTTATTGATTATGATTGGCTTTTAAAACAAATTTTATTGGTTTAAAAAAAATCTTTTCCTCACAATGTTTTAATTCAGACTATGGATTAGTCAGATTATTATAAAAGTTGTTAGAAATTTTAAACTTGAATTTAAATTTTTTTCTTTTCAGTTGATAATACTAGCAATAATACTATTGCAATTGAGTTTTTAGAAACTTATTGTAGACCGATTTTGAATGAAAAACTTTTTCATATTCGTTGTGTATGTCACATCATTAACTTGTGTATACAGGATGGTTTAAAAAGTATAGATACTTATATTCACAATTTAAGAAATACTATTTTATTTATTAAAAGTAGTGGTCTAAGGAGTCAACTTTAAACAAATTTATTCCAGCTTAGGCCTACAAATTAAAAGTATACCTCAGGAAATTCGGTGGAACTCAACATATAATATATCAAGGAATGTTATTCCTTATCGGACTACAATATATATGTTTATTTCCATGAAATTGCCAGATATATTTATTTTCGATGAAGAATGAAAAATTATTGCAGTAATTTGTGAATTTTTTAAAAAAAGAAAAAGTAATAAAATTATTTCTAGGATTTATAATCCCACAAATAATAAATCGTTGAACATGAACTAAGAACTAAATTTCGTTAGAGCGTTCCTTACTGAGCGACACGCTGCACCGGAGCCCGAGTATAGCGAAAAGAGGGCAAGGGTTGCTAGGTCGTTCAGAAATGACGCGCCACATCGGCGCCCGGATGTGGTGTCAAATGAGCAAGGGTTCCCACACGTTTATGAGCGAGTGAGGGTAAAGAAGTTAGCTCATGAATATAATATTAGGTTAGCATCATGAAACATAGGTTCTCTTACAGGTAAATTAGCAGAATTAGTTGATGCTATGGTTAGACGAAATGTTAGTATTTTGTGTGTGCAGGAAACTAAGTGAGCAGGTGAAAAAGCTAGAATTATAGAGCCTTGAGGTTATAAACTTTGGTATACTAATAGAGATAGAAATCGTAATGGGGTGAGTGTAACCATAGATAAACAATTGCTTGAGAATGTAGTAGAGGTAAGGAGAAAGGGTGATAGGATTTTACTAGTTAAACTTATTTTAGGTAAGGATATTTTTAATGTTATTAGTGTATATGCACCACAAGTAGAACTTGATGAGTCTAGTAAGCGTCAATTTTGAAAGGAGTTAGATGAGATAGTGTAAAGCATACCCATTAGAGAAAAGTTTTTCATAGGCGGTGACCTCAATGAGCATGTAGGAACTAGTCGTTATAGGTTTGATAGTGTACATGGAGGATTTAATTTTGGGGAAAGAAATGAACCAAGTAGCTCGACTCTAGATTTTGCTTTGTCCTATGATTTGATCTTAGCGAATACTTGATTTAGGAAGAGAGTCTCACTTGATCACTTTTAAAAGTGGATCAAGTGCGAGCCAAATAGATTTCTTTTAACTAGGAAAGTAGACAGAGATTGTGGTATGGATTGTAAGGTAGTACCATGTGAGAGTGTAGTAACCCAACATAAACTCTTAATTTTAGATCTCCAGATTAAGAGATTTAGAAAGATTAAACGTAAGTTAGATCCTAAAATTAAGTGGTGGCAGCTAAAAGAAGGTAACTAAGGAGTTTTTGTAGATCGAGTAGTACATGAAGCAGATTGGAAAGCCCAAGATGATCCCAATACAACATGGAATAAAATTGCTAGCTGCGTTAAAAGAGTAGCTAAAGATGTACTTGATGAGTCACGGGGTGGTGCTCTACCATGTAAGGATACATCATGGTGAAATGAAGAAGTAAAAGTTGTCATTAAGATCAAAACAAACTCTTACAGAGATTTGAGGAAAAATTATGATGGAGTGAGTTTTGAGAGGTACAAGTTAGCCGAGGAGGCTAAGAAAGTTATTCAGAATGCAAGAGCTAAAGTGTACAAAGAAGTGTGAAAAATTGGACACCAAAGAGGTTGAAAAGGATATATATAGAATTGATCGAATTAGGGAAAGAAAGACTAAAGACTTATGTACTGTGAGGTGTGTCAAAGATGATCAGAAGATTTTAGTTCGAGATGAAGAAATCAAAGAAACATGGAAAGAATATTTTCACAAATTTTTCAATGGTAGTTCTACTCAAGATTTGGATGACTTTACCATTCAGTGCCAAGATATGAACCGTAATTATATGCGCAGAATTAGCGAATCTGAAGTTAAAAAAGCCTTGAAGAGGATGAAGTCAAGAAAAGCTGTTTGCCCGGATGGAATTCCTATTGAGGTATAGAGATGCTTAGGAGAGATGGGCGTGAGATGGCTGACAAACCTCTTTAACAAGATCTAGGTAACTAAAAAAATGACAAATGAGTAGAGGAAGAGTACCCTAGTACCTCTCTATAAGAACAAGGGTGATGTCTAAAGTTGTTCAAACTATCGTAAAATAAAACTCATGTGTCACACCATGAAACTTTAGGAAAGGGTAATTGAACACAGATTAAGGCAGAATGTTAAAATATCAGAGAACCAGTTTGGGTTCATGCCGGGGCGATCGACGACAGAGGCTATTCATTTGCTTTGTCAACTTATAAAGCGGTTTCGAGAGAGGAAGAGAAATTTGCATATGGTCTTTATTGATTTAGAAAAAAACTTATGATAAGGTGCCAAGAGAGGTATTATGGTGAACATTGATGAAAAGGGGTCCCCATCAAATATATTGACATAATCAAGGATGTATGATGGAGTAGTGGCAAATGTCAAAACTTGTGGAGGCATAACAAGTAATTTTCTATCACAATTGGATTGCATCAAGGATCTGCATTGAGTCTATTCTTATTTGCCATAGTGATGGATGAGCTTGCTAGAGCTATTCAGGATGAGATATTGTGGTGTATGTTATTTGCCGATGATATTGTCCTAGTCGATGACAAGAGAGCTGGGATAAATGCAAATTTAGAGTTATTAAGGCAAACTCTAGAATCTCGAGGTTTTAGATTAAGTAAGACCAAAACAGAGTATATGGAGTGTAAATTGAGTAAACAGGGAATCCGAGATTATAGAATTGTGACACTAAGTGGTCAAGAAATACCGATGAACAGTCATTTTAAGTACTTGCAGGTTGAAATGAAAGAGCGTAACAGGAGTTTTATGTGATCGTAATATTCCATTATGACTGAAGGGAAAGTTTTATCAGATTGTTATTAGGCCAGCTTTGTTATATGGCACAGAATGTTGGGCTATAAAAAGAGATATCATGCCCAGAAGATGAGTGTAGCAGAGATGTGCATGCTTTGTTGGATGTGTGAAAACATGAGAGATAAGGTGAGAAATGAGGATATTCGTACTAAGATAGGCGTAGCCTCTATATAAGAGAAGATGAGAGAAAATCGCCTAAGATGGTTTGTCCACGTGCGACGTAAACCTACAGATGTGCCAGTCCAGCGAGTAAAGCGTATCAAATCAAGGTAAGTTAAAGAGCGCAGGGGAGACCAAGAAAACATGGATGGAGGTAATACAACAAGATATAGAGGCTAAAGGTCTTAGTGAAGGCAAATTGCTCGATAGAACTGAGTGGAAAAAGCTGATCCATGTGCCCGATCCCGCGTAATTCTCTTTTGATTCATGTAGCCTACCCCCAAATACTTGGGACAAATGGCTTTGTTGTTGTTGTCGTGTTTATTATCCCACAACTAATTTAGTATTTTACGAGTTAACTGAAATTATTGAACTATTTCATACATATCGAAATGATTTTTTTACTTCGAGGTATTATTTATCTTATGAAAGAAAAATTCACTAAGTATTTTTTCCTGTTAGATTTTATTTTGCTGCTATTATGGATCCTCGAATTAAATTTGAAGAATGTAAATATTTACTTGAAAATTTTTATGAAAAAATGAATTATTCTGATTCTACCCTAGCATGAAAAGATATTAAGCATTCTATAAATAATTTGTATGATTTTTATAATTCTCAATTTGAAAATAAACAATCATCCCAACATGCATCTTCATCTAAGCCTAAAAGTTCTTTATTATTTGGTTTATTATCTGCATCGAAAAGATTAAGCAGCTCATACTCATTGAAGGGGCTTCATTATTATTCGACTCGTGCTATAACTCCTGAGACTGATGCAGACTCAGGATTTGAAATTTTTAATATTTTAGCCAGGTGAAAATCACAAGAATCAACATATCATGTGCTTTCCATCATGACGCGTGATTTACTAAACCCTCTTGCCTCTACAGTACCTTCAAAATCTGCTTTTAGTACAGTTGGACGAGTGCTGACTGATACAAAGAACTACCTGATGTTAGAAGCGATCAAGATGAGCATCTGAGAGAAGGATTGGCTGGATGCGGAGTCGAGAAGCCAAAACAAATTAGTAGATGAAATTATTGAAAACTCTTCAGAAAATGATTGAAGAAATGAATATCTTTTGTATTTGTATCAATTTATACTTCATTTTCAATATATATACTATATTTGTATTTTTATCAATTTATACTTCATTTTTAATTTATACACTTCATTTGTATTTGTATCAATTTATTCAATCTATTGGATTGTTAATAAAAAAATAACATTTGCATATTACAACTTGTACCAAAATTGTGAAATTTTTGGTAATTTTTTATTTTTTGGACATTTTAACATTTTTTAGAATTTTTAGAACTTAAAAAAATTGGAATATTTTTAAAATATAAGAAACCCGGGCCGGGCTGGTCCTTGACGCGTTGGGTTCGGGCCGAGCCAGGCCAAACCCGGCTCGTTTCGCACCCCTACATCTGCGTCTAAGAATGCCACTTCTTTTAGGAACCTCTCGATTGTTCTGAATGAAGAATCTTCATCCTATTAAGAATTTCCTGACCCTATAAGCCAAACTTCATAGAATTTAACACCTTACTTAGGGCTTGCTTGATCCCTTGAGAATTCTATTCAAGGGATTTGGACAAGTTTCCATATCTCAGATTCAACATGATTTTGGAAGGATATTAAGGCCTTGGGATTATATTCACTAGCAATGGTACATTATTTTTAGGATAAATTACAAACAAACTACCATGAGCTTCCAGACTTCTACAAGAAAATACCTTTAACTTGCTTCTTTATGAGCAACTACCGTGAACTTTCCGCAACAACAAAAAAAAAATCCATCAGCTTGTAGTTAACCGTGACCTGAAAAGTCAATTTTGTCCTTGACCTTCTTAATTAATACCCCCTAATATGTTGTGGTCTAGTTTACAGCAAACAAGAAAATGGTTTGACTCCATCTTCATAAAATCCCTTCAAATCCTCAAAGTATAAATGCCAATATTCTATACATGAAGAACAAGCACAGATAACACAGAAAACTGTGAGATTAGGTACAAATTTTTCATAAATTCTTTGTCCGATAAGAAATTTTCTGTATTTAGCAACGGCTGATCCGCGAAAGACACCAAACTGACACCTTTACAATATATAAATCTAGTTGGAATATTTATCTAATTAAGATAAACGACTAATATATCAACAGTCTCCAAACCCTAAACTGAGCACTCACAGTGTAATAATTCCTCAAAATAGATAAAAATCAAGGTCTAGCTCGAATCAAATAAATTTTCGGTAAAAAGGTGAGAACCTAACTGTAAGATTCCACAAAATCCCCATTCTTTAGGGTTTGCAATAATAATAAAGAAACAAGATTATGGGTACCTCTTTGGGATGCGAAGAATACGGGTGGCTGGTGTATCTCGAAGCTTCAAGAGCCTCCTCGAGGTCGAGCTGCCTGGCGACGTCCTTGCCTATACACTCGCTGACGTGGATCCCCGCCGACGCCACGTCCGGGCCCACAATCTCGTCCTCCCACGCCATCTCGTTCTCTCTCTCCCCCCTCTAAATCTTAGAGAGAGAGAGAGAGAGAGGCGGAGAGAGAGAACCCTAGCTCCGAGGAAATGAGACAGACGGAGCAATGGCGGGGATTGGAAAATATTTGGGGAGAAATTTCGGCGCTTTTGGATTAGCCCTTTTTTTTTTTTTTTTTTTTTTTTTTTGGCGGTGGGGGGCCTTTGGGAATTGGCCCTTTCAAGTGAGCGGTTATCTCCAACCCCCTCTCCCACAAAACCACACAAAAACTCTCAGATTATTACAAGTGTTTTTTGATATTTTTTACTCTTAGTGAAAATTTTAAAACATTATCCCCACCCCGCGCCTGACCTCCCCTCTCCCCTGATCTTCCTCTCCTCCCTCTCCCCCACCCCACCCCCTGTCCCTCGCCCACCTTCTGCCCTCAGGTCTGACCTGTTTGGCCAGATCTGCTTGGTCATAACTGGCCGAACAGTCCAGGTATGTTTGACCAATTATGATCGAACAGAATCCGTCCTGTTCGGTCATATCTGGTCGAACCTGCCAGGCCTGGGGGGTGTGGGTGGGCAAGGGGGGTTGGGGGGAGGGGCGGGGGGGGCAAGAAGGGGACGGATGGGGGATGCCGGAGGGGGAGGGGGAGGGGGAGGAGGATGAGGGGAGGCCGGAGAGGGAGGGGGCCACCGAGAAAGGATGCGGCCAGGGAGGACGAAGAAGAAGAGGGTAATTTGGGTATTTCTTTTTCTTTTTTGTGCCTTCATCATCTTTGCGGGTGCCTTAATCACTGGGGTGCCATTATCACTTTTTGGGATAGAAATATACGTTCCCCCTTTCAAGTAAGAGTCCGCTCAGTCCTTAGCAAAGTCGGGTTGGGCCGACCAATTCAGTCTTTGTTCATCTTCTTCTTCCTTTTTTTTTATATGTATAAACAATTATCTCTTAACGACTGAAAAAAAATTTTTTCTTGTTTAAATGTGCCAAACCCTGTTGAAGTTCAAAACCGCTTCTTTCAATACACTTTGATTGGTATTTTTTTTCACAGAATACATGACTTATCTAAAAACTCTGAAACTCGAAAATTAATAAATGAATATCATTGAATGTCATCATTCACTAATCGTACCTTTAAAAAAATTGTCATAAGTCCAATAGGAGACTCCTCGCTCTATAACTATTGTATCATTGTTGTAGAGTTGCCTTCATTTTTTTCAAGTCATGTGCTCTAAAGGAGTTGTTTAGCTGCTACAAGTAGGTTGCAAGTGCAAAGCTCACTTCCAACAAACACAATTACATCTGTTTGGTTGGCCTGTAAATGAAAATTGGAATGTACATCTACTTGGAGCCCATGCAAGGTCGTTCCCTAGGGTAAGGGACATAGGCAGTTGCTTAGGGCCCTAGTTTTTTGCGGCCCCTTGATTCATGTAATACAGTTATACATGTTTGGTACGGATCGGATTTGTAACAAGTAACCTGCTTTAAAAAGCTGACCCGTTTTATAAAACAAACTCAATTAATAGCTCCCAATCGTCTCTCTCTCTCTCTCGATTTTGTTTCTCTCCGCCGCTCTCTCCGATCGCATCTCTTTCTCAGTTCTCTCGAATCTCTCTGATCGAGTCTCTCTCTCCTCTCTCTCTCCAATAGGCGATAGCGCGGCCCAAATACCCTGTCTCTCTCTCTCTCTAACTCAACCTCAACCCAAAACCGTAGCTTTTCAATTCGAATTGTGAAACTCTAATTTTTTTGTTAATTTCTTGTAAAGAGCAGATTAGGGGTATTTTTAAGGTTGGGACTTATCCTTTATGCTATAAATATTCAGATCTTCTCGTAGTATTGTTCATGTCAGAATCAGATCCCGTTCTTTTTCTACAAGTATGAGAGTTTCTGATTCAATTGATGATTATAATTATTATTATTTTTATTTTATTATCGCTCCAGGCTGCATGATCTTTTTAGGGTTTTAAGCTTGGACCTAATTTTCATTTTCTTTTTCTATTTTGTTAAATTATGTCGGAGTTATTGTCTCAATTTATTAGTTTTCAGTATCCTAGAATTAGATCCAGTTGTTTTTACCATGTCATGTTGTACTAAATATGATGCTTGATTTATTTATTTACTTGGTCGGAATGCGTTAATATTGTGGAGCAGGTGATTATTTGATTAATTGATTACGGGCATAATTTTGTATGCTTTTGTGCGTGCTTCTCTGAATTAATTTGAAATAAACTTTAAAAATTAACTAGTGGATTGGATTTTTCAACTTGGTGTATCATGATTTTTCAATTTAAATATCCATTCTAAATTGATTCTGTATGAGCAATTTGTTAACTAGTTTTTTTTTTGAAAAAAAAAAAACAGTGAAAGTTCTGTTTAGTGAGATCATTGGGGGTCTGAAAAAGTATGAACCACTGTTTCATAATTTTCTTTGCTTTGATCTAGCTCACAAACCCCAACAGTGCCTAATAGACAGATATTAGGGATCGTGGGCGAGGCCGTAAAAAGTTTGGCAAGGTGTTTTGTGAAAGAAAATGGCCAGTTATGCTGATCCTTGATTCTCACCATCTAACTAAATAAGTCAGGACCTTTCTATCCTCCTCACTGCATAATAAACCAGAAGATCTGCTTCCGGGTAGTATTTACTCTTTTTAATTTTTAAGTATATATGCATGCACGTATATACATGTTATACGACTCAACCGTCATACTAACACTTTGGATATGTTAATTTTGTATGTACTGTAGATAAGATTTTACAGCTCTTACAAACAGTATAAGCGGTAAATTTTATTTAAAATTTTCTTATCTTTGATATTTGAACAAAAAATATCTTGAATAATAAGCAAAAAAATATTAATTATTTTTTAATATTTTTTCATAATTGATAAGTGAGGGGCCTCATTTGAAAAGTTCGTCTAAGGCTCAGAAATCTTGGGGGAGACCTTGAGGCCCTCCAACTGCATATTCATTTTTGGGGTAGATGGGGAAATCTGTTGTTGCCCCTTTATTTTTCTCATCTCCCCCTCTCTCTTCAGTAATTTTCTCTCTCCTCTCTCTTGCAAAAATGCCATTCACCAGCATTGCGAAATCGACCTCTCCAGTGGTGAGCGATCCCTTCGTTCGTCGCCTCGTCAATAGCGGAGGTGTTGCCGAAGCTCCAGAGGAAAGTTTTGTTTTTGCCCATGCCGGGACCTAGAAATTTGTCGTGGTCTTCTAGGGTCGTCTAACCGCGATCATGTGAAACGCCAAGTGGTTGTGTCTGCTGCCCTGCGGAGGCCCCTGAGAGTTTGCAACGACAGAGAGGAGGCGGAAGGGAACCACAAAGGGGGTTTGAATTGAAAAAAGGGGGGATAAAGAAAAGAACATAAAAGAAATGATAAAAGAAAAAAATTATAAATATACTATTTTGTTTTTTTTTTTTAAATAAATTTTGGCGAAAATTATTCGGGGACGAGAGATTCTGTAAATTCCGGATGAAGCCCTGAAGGTCATGGGACCATTTTCATGTTTTATTTTTTATTTTTGTAAATAAAACTCTAAGTTATTATGAGAGATATTATGAAAGAGATGAAGAATTCTCTTTTTCATGAATATAAAATCCAAATTCAAGTGTGGTTGTGTCTTTGTCTCCAAAATTTCTTGTTTTATTCTCCCATGTCTGGACGCATGGACTGCTACTTGTTGAACATCGCAAAATGAAAAAGAGCAATTTATATGAAAAATCATAAGAGTTATGAACGTTTGATGATATTCTTCTAGCAAAAAAAATTGTGTTATTTTGTTATTAGCAATGGCAATTAAAGACAAGTTTGGTGAGGATATTTTGTATTATTGTATTTTGTTTCATTATTATTTCTTTGATGAAACAAAATTACATTTCAAATCTCCTAAAAAAGAAATCTTTTTTCACTCTATGTGCACATTTCAAATCTCCCAAAATGTTTTTTTTCCTCTTCATAAAGATATAAAAAGAGAAAATGGTATTTGGAGAAACTATGTGTTTTTCTTATTTTTCTTTTTTCATTTTTATAAAAATTATGTTAGTCACACGACTTTAGACAAATTTGATTTAATCTAGAAAAATGAAAAAGTAGTGATTTAATAATTAAATAATATTAATCAATTAATAGAAAATTGCAAATGATCTACAAGTGGGCAACAAAATTGCAAATGAAAAGTGCAAGTGAGTGTGCAAGTGAGCTACAAAATTACATTTCGGTCTACAAATGGGTTTTGAAATTCAAGCCTACACTTGCAGTCCAGTTGTAATAAGCCAAATAATATAAATTGAATTCTCGTGTTACTTTACAGTTGTGCCAAACACGATAATTGACAATATATTTTTTCATTTACACTTTCACATTATTAACCAAATACTTAAATTTACTTGCGCAAAACTCACTTGCAAACTGCAAAAAAAAATTTCACTTGTGGTTTGCACTTGCAGGCAACCAGATAGATAAGCGCGCAATTCAAAACACTCTAGTGGAATCATTTCATGATGTGCAAAAAGCCACATCATGACTCTATAAGCTCAGCAAGTGCTAACTCTTTACCTAAGAACAATGTCTCGTTCATCCCAACCAAGGACACTAACAACAAATCGTAGAATCACTCCTTTGAGAGTCATGTATCTGTTAATCTCACATCATGGTGGCCCACTTAACCTTGGTTAATTATTGGATTCCTAATTAAAGTTAACTGATATAATAGATGCCCATATTAAAGTGACATTTGTGTAAAGTTTTAATAATCATCTGGGGTATGAAGGAACTATGATGGGTGGTTTTATCATGGGTGATTATTTGCAATTATGAGACCCACTTCTCTCCTCCTGTGAATGACACAAAATTTCTCCCTTGTTTTGAGAACGCCATCACTTTGAGAATTAGGGCTTGTGATAAGAGAAGGAGACAGAGAGAAGAGGATCATTGCATTAGGGTTCTTGCAGGATTAAAGAGAAGGTATCAAGGTCATCATCCAACTACTTTCTTCAGTTCATCAATGGCTTCAGGTATGGTGCAAAAGTTATTTTTATTATGCATTTGAATTTCTTGAGATGTATTTTTGATTCTAAATCCATGGTTATTAATCCGCATTAAAGTTCAGTTTAATATCTTACATTTGGTATCAGAGCCTGCGTTTTAGAATCAATACATCTTGGATTATGGATTATGGGAAATTAGGGTTTTTGATTAACAATTCATAAAAATAAAATTTTTGATCTTTTAATTGTGGAATTAATAGAGGATTACATAACCCTAATATCCTGTTCATATTCCTCTAATTGTACAATTAATTGGGATCAAAATTCAGGAATTAGAAACCCTAATTTTCCCTAATTTTGGATTAAATCGATTAAGCAGAAACTGCCTTTGATAACTGCTTCGTCGACTATTAGTCGACTAGCCCGAAACACTAGTCGACTAATTCCCTTTTCCAGAAAGTTTAAAAGTCTCTGTTTCGATACAGGAGTCGACTTGAAATTTAGTTGATATTTTGAGTAGTCGACTAATTAGGGTATAGTCGACTAATCAATTTGCCCAAGTCGACTAACAGAGTGACCCGAAAGTTAAGAGGTCTCTGTTGACAACAGGAGTCGACTTATAATTTTGTGTAGTCGACTAATATTAAGTATAGTCGACTTATTATTTTGGCCTAGTCGACTAGACTTGATAATAGTTAGTCGACTTGACTTGACCTCAAGTCGACTTAACTTGACCCTAGTCGACTGGGACTTTCACTATGGTCGACTTATATTGGTTCAAGTCGACTAATAGTTTCTTGACCAGTCGACTAATGCTTGTTTAATTCAATCATAATGTATGTTACACATTTGAGATTATGGTGTTAATATTGATTGATGTTGGTCAAGTAATGAATTGAAGTATTATAGTATTACTCAAATAAAAGGTTAGAGAATATTATTGGTTAGTTTGTATTCATACGGTTTATTGATTTAGTAGTTGCCAAAGTGACCTATATTAGTAAGCCTTATGAATATACAACTACATAAAAGATTTGTCAATAAGGGTGACATTAAAGACAATAATATTCTCGATGGCGGTTCTAGTTAGGAGATTGGGACTGGCCCAAAGGAAAGTCTCTTTCAAATAATTATGAACCGGATAGGGTAGTGTAATTTATGTAACTTAGTGGTGTGGAATTGGATACCCAAAGGTAACATGACTTACTATCTAAGTGACATAAATTATATTAGACCTATATAGGTGATAAAAGTTCTCACCTAAAGAGTGAACACTAGATATGCTTAGGTTTCGCCCAAAGGAGAAATCAAAGTGATATCAATAGTTCATCTTAATTAAATTTAAGATTTTGTATTGATTCGAGGCCTTAATGTGAGCTTGTCCTATTTTGTTTCAGTGAACGTTCCCACTTCCCTTCACACTCATGCAACTAGCATTCCAGCCCTGGATGGTACAAACTTCTCTGAGTGGTTTGAGCATGTCCAATTCACACTGGGTGTACTGGACCTTGACATGGCTCTTTTAGTAGAGAAACCTGATGAAGTGACTGCTGAAAGCACAGCAGACCTGGTTAGCCATGCCAAAGCTTGGGAAAGGTCGAATAGACTCAGTCTCATGTTCATCAAGATGACCATTGCCAATAACATCAAGACTTCACTCCCACATACTACTAGTGCATCTGAACTTTTAACTGCTGTTAAAGACCGATTTAAGTCTGCAGATAAGTCATTAGCTGGCACCCTTATGGCTGAACTGACTACCATGAAATATGATGGTAATAGAGGAGTTCAACAACACATTCTAAATATGACTGATAAGGCTGCGAAGTTAGGATCACTGGGAATGAAAGTGGATGAATCCTTCTTAGTACAATTCATCCTCAACTCACTTCCTCCTCAGTTCGGGCCATTCAAGATCCACTATAATACTCATAAGAATAAGTGGAATCTGAATGAGCTGACTGGTATGTGTGTACAAGAGGAAGTGAGACTGAGGCAAGAAGGGCATCACTCAGTGTTGGCAGTATCTCAAGGAGCTATCCATAAGAAAGGTAAATATGGAAGAGGTAAGAGGTTTCCATCAAAGAAAGGAAATGACCATGGGGAAAGTAGCCAAGGTCATGGAAAGTCTTTCACTGTCAAATGCTACTTCTGTGACAGAAAAGGACATGTGAAGAAGGACTGCAACAAGAGGAAGGCTTGGTTCGAAAAGAAAGGTATAAATCTTTCTTTTGTATGTTATGAATCAAATCTTGCTGAAGTTCCTTCTAATACTTGGTGGATTGACTCTGGAGCCACAACTCACATAATTAATTCAATGCAGGGATTCCTTACAACCCGAAAACCGAAGGAAAGTGAGAGATTTGTCTTTATGGGGAACCGTCTCAAAGTGGAGGTCGAGGCTGTTGGTACTTACCGACTACTCTTAGAGACAGGTCATCAGATGAATCTTGAAGATACTTTTTATGTACCTTCGATTTCTAGGAACTTAATGTCATTATCCAAATTAGATGTTGTTGGATATTCTGTTTTATTCAGTTGTGGAAAACTCAGTTTAATGTATAATTCAATGTCGGTTGGACACGGAATTTTATGTGATGGTTTATATAAAATTTCATTGATTGATGAGTTTGCACAATCTCTTATATCTCTGCATTCGAATGTGGTATTAAACGTGGCTTAATTAATGAAAATTCCTCTATCTTGTGGCATAGACGACTGGGGCATATCTCCAGGGATAGAATTATAAGATTAGTGAAGAATGAGATTTTGGATAACCTAGACTTCACTGATTTTGATGTGTGTGTGGATTGCATGAAAGGAAAGCAAACCAAACACACTATGAAAGGTGCCACAAGAAGTAAAGAGCTTCTTGAAATAATTCATACAGATATTTGCGGACCACTCTCCATTCCATGTTTAACGGGAGAGAGATACTTCATTACCTTTATAGATGATCTGTCACGTTATGGTTATGTATATCTAATTCATGAAAAGTCTCAGGCTGTTGACATCCTTGAGGTGTTCATTATAGAAGTTGAGAGACAATTAGATAGAAAAGTTAAAATCATAAGATCAGATCGAGGTGGTGAATTTTATGGTAGATATGATGAGTCAAGACAACATCCTGGCCCATTTGCCAAATTTCTAGAAAAGTATGGTATTTGTGCTCAATACACAATGCCAGGTACGCCTCAGCAGAATGATGTTGCTGAAAGGCGAAACCGAACACTTATGGATATGGTTAGGAGCATGATGAGCTTCTCTAATGTACCTAATTCATTGTGGAATGAAGCCTTAAAGACTGCTATGTATATCTTGAACAGGGTTCCTAGTAAGGCAGTCCCAACAACTCCTTTCGAGTTGTGGACTGGTAGGAAACCCAGTTTAAGACATTTACATGTTTGGGGTTGTCCAGTAGAGGCTAGAATATATAATCCATAAGAAAAGAAATTAGACTCAAGAACAATATCTGGATATTTCATTGGTTATCCAGATAAGTCTAAGGGGTACAAATTTTATTGCCCTAATCATAGTACAAGAATTGTTGAAACTGGTAATGCCAGATTCCTTGAGAATGGTGAAATTAGTGGGAGTGATGAACCAAGAAAGGTAGATCTTGAGGTGGTAAGGGTAAATATCCCAATACCCTTTCCTTCAAGAGAAATTGGTCTCCCTCAGCTTGATCATCAAGCTGAGATACCAGAACAACATTATGATATTGGTTCACCACTCCATGAGGATATCGCCATTGAAAATGTTGTAGAACCACCACAACCGGCAGCTTTGAGAAGATCTCAAAGGGAAAGAAGATCTGCCATTTCAGATGATTATGTGGTGTATCTACAGGAATCTGATTATGATATTGGGATAAATAAAGATCCAGTTTCATTTTCACAAGCCATAGAATGCAATGATTCTAGTAAATGGGTTGATGCTATGAATGAAGAGTTGAAATCTATGGACCATAACAAAGTCTGGGATATGGTCGAATTGCCTGATAACTGTAAGAAAGTCGGGTGTAAATGGGTCTTTAAGACCAAGCGCGACTCTAAAGGCAATATCGAACGATATAAGGCCAGACTTGTGGCTAAAGGTTTCACTCAAAAAGAAGGCATTGACTATAGAGAAACCTTCTCTCCAGTATCAAAGAAGGACTCTCTTAGAATCATTATGACCCTTGTAGCTCATTATGATTTAGAGTTACACCAAATGGATGTGAAAACAGCTTTTCTGAATGGAGATTTGGATGAGAAAATTTACATGAAGCCTGAAGGGTTCGCAAAGAAAGGATAAGAACACTTGGCTTGCAAATTAAAGAAATCCATATACGGACTTAAACAAGCTTCCAGGCAATGGTATATAAAGTTTAATGATACCATTACCTCTTTCGGATTTACAGAAAACACTGTTGATCAGTGTATATATCTGAAGATCAGTGGGAGCAAGTTTATTTTTCTGGTTCTGTATGTGGATGATATCTTGTTAGCCAGTAGTGATATTGGTTTGCTGTATGAAACTAAAAGCTATCTTACCAAGAACTTTCAGATGGTTGATATGGGTGAGGCAGCTTATGTCATTGGCATAGAGATCTTCAGGGATAGATCTCGAGGATTGCTAGGACTGTCTCAGAAAGGTTATATCAATCGAGTCTTGGAAAGATTTCATATGGAATTGTATTCAACCAGTTGTGCACCCATTATGAGGGGTGACAAATTAAGTGGGAGCCAGTGTCCCAGAAATGACTTAGAAAAGGGTCAAATGCAGAAAGTTCCATATGCGTCAGCAGTTGGGAGCTTGATGTATGCACACACTTGTACCAGGCCAGATATCAGTTTTACTGTTGGGATGTTAGGAAGATACCAGAGCAATCCAGGAATGGAGCACTGGAAATTAGCTAAGAAGGTAATGCGGTATCTTCAAGGGACGAAGGACCATATGCTCACATATAGGAGATCAGATCAGTTGGAAGTGATCGGCTATTCGGACTCAGATTTTGCTGGTTGCCCAGATAGCAGGAAGTCTACTTCAGGCTTCATATTCATGCTAGCAGGTGGGGCAATCTCGTGGAAGAGTGTAAAGCAGTCTATCAATGCTTCATCCACGATGGAGGCTGAGTTCATAACTTGTTTTGAAGCCTCGAATCATGCATTATGATTACGGAATTTTATCTCAGCACTTGATGTAGTTGACTCTATTGCCAGGCCGCTGAAGATATATTGTGACAATACAGCAGCCGTTTTCTTCTCTAAGAATAGAAAGTACTCTAATGGTTCCAGACACATGGAACTTAAGTACTTGGTGGTTAGAGAAAGAGTTTAGAAACAGAAGGTGTCAATTGAAAGTATAAGTACCACTTTAATGGTTGCTGATCCAATGACCAAAGGATTGCCTCCAAAGACATTCAAGGAACATGTTGTTAGAATGGGTCTTTTGAGCAATCTGTAAATGTATGTTTTGGTACTTGTATAATTGACAATATTGCGCAATAAAAGTTTGTTTCTGTATTTCCTGTTATCCAATTATGTGTGCACATATTATGTATGGATGTTTGTTAAACAGGAAATGTCTTAACAAGACAATTACAGGGGTCATTTTGGTTATGGACTCAATTAGTAAGGATTATCAATGTTGTGATACATTGAAGGGAGTATGACGTGGATGTTGTATAACCGCTATGACTCGCATTGGTGGTCCAAGCTAATTGCAGTATTACAGTATTTCATATTTGGGCTTATCAGTTGTTGTTTTTAAAATTCGTGATCACGTGTCAAGGTTTTTCAGTATGGAATCCAATGGAGTCATAATATTTTTGAAAATGAGTCTTTTCTTTTATTTGTTTTCTAAAGTTTTAACCTAATCGGTAGTGGTCCAAGTGGGAGAATGTTAATCTCACATCATGGTGGCCCACTTAACCTTGGTTAATTATTGGATTCCTAATTAAAGTTAACTGATATAATAGATGCCCGTATTAAAGTGACATTTGTGTAAAGTTTTAATAATCATCTGGGGTATGAAGGAACTATGATGGGTGGTTTTATCATGGGTGATTATTTGCAATTATGAGACCCACTTCTCTCCTCCTGTGAATGACACAAAACTTCTCCCTTGTTTTGAGAACGCCATCACTTTGAGAATTAGGGTTTGTGATAAGAGAAGGAGACAGAGAGAAGAGGATCATTGCATTAGGGTTCTTGCAGGATTAAAGAGAAGGGATCAAGGTCATCATCCAACTACTTTCTTCAGTTCATCAATGGCTTCAGGTATGGTGCATAAGTTATTGTTTTATTATGCATTTGAATTTCTTGAGATGTATCTTTGATTCTAAATCCATGGTTATTAATCCGCATTAAAGTTCAGTTTAATATCTTACAGTATCATGACGGCATCTGTGTTGCATGGATGCTTTAAAATGTAAAGACATTAATATCTAAATACACACTGATACTTAGATATTCTCGCAACCTATCCTAAAGCGTATCATGCATCTATATTCCTATCCTGCTCGTGTGTAGCGGTCACGGTTACTATCATCCTCGAGTCACATAATAATATCTTATCTTCTTCTAAATTTTGACAACATCTTCTCTATAATAACTACAATATCATGTATTAAAATTATATAATTTCGATCACAATCGGTCTACTTATCATGCCCACGAGATCACAGTCGTAGCTAATAACAATCATAATATATATAAGCTCGACGTATCCCACTCGGCATTCTCAATCCCAACACAGTAACTATTTCCAACACCAACTTAAAGAACACCAACAAGCATGCATATATCTTCATACATAAATATAAAAAAAAAATCAAACTATCTAACTCATAAGTCTAACACATATTATATAGTATACATATCAATTTTAGTATATATATATAAGCATGAACTGTTCAAATGTGACAAAGCATAATTACTTTTCACGTGATTGATTCTCCATATTGTTCCAAAAGGCAACGCCGAACAAGTTTTAAGTCGGGCATTTACCCTAATCACGACCTGAAATATTTATTAATATAAAAGAGTAAGCTCAATAACTTAGTGAGTAAAGTCATACAAGAAATCCAAGAAGTGGCATGCATATAGCAATGCAAAGTATAATTTGTAGATCAGGTAATAAACATGAACATGGATTGAATAAAATAAATAGAAGTTTGATGATATAATAAAAACAAAGCAACCAAAATATGCATTCCATTGATTCTATTCGTAATATGAAAAGTCTGATTCATCCAATTATTTATTTTATCAGTCTCTTGTAATAATATATCGTATTTCAACAAATATATGTATTATCTATATTCATCTCAACACTTTGTACATAAAATCTCACGACATATTAGTCGTTCTAGTATTTTTATCTTATTGAACTCGTGATAATAGAGTATTATTCATATCAGTACATTTATATACATATATCACACAAACACAAGTGTAACATGCATGTATGCATAATTCCTGTTGACACTCCGAAATAAACGAGCTACTAGACAACATTTCAACTAGCCTGAGCTATATCTGACTTGTCGACACTTCTAAAAATAAGTCGCAGATAAGCTGATGATCAGTTCTTGCGCATCTCTAAAGGACAAAGCAATAATTTGAATCCTACTGATCCAGTTAGGCAGACAGTAGGCCCAATATTGCCTATGAAGTTAAGTTAGATAAAACACTTAGCTTCGTTTGAACCCAAAAGGCTAACTTCGCATAAAACTTTTTCATAGCCCCGTAGAGAGCTCACTTCTAGCTTCGCATAAAGCTCTTCATAACTCCGCAGAATGCTTTTAGCTCCGTATGAAGCTCTTTATAGCTCTGCAAAGGGCTCACTTCCTTGAAGCTTAGAAATAGCTCTGCTGAGAGCTAATTTATAGTTTCGCCTAAAGCACTATGATAGATTTGCCTGAAACACTATGATAGAACTCAGCTTCGTCATGGGCTTTTCAGGTCACTAACTGAGCAATTCAATTAGTGGTTTAACCCCACTACTTTAGTGAGGTTAATGCCACTTTAAATGGGCAGTTACACCCCGCCCACTTTGTCCCACATTAAGTGAGACGGCCAAGCCAAACGGCTGTCATAGGCTCGATGCGAGCCTA
This sequence comes from Agave tequilana, assembly GCA_038442645.1. Taxonomy (NCBI): domain Eukaryota; kingdom Viridiplantae; phylum Streptophyta; class Magnoliopsida; order Asparagales; family Asparagaceae; genus Agave; species Agave tequilana. The sequence continues at coordinate 121,111 of JAVJIF010010026.1, forward strand.
TCTAGCTTTGCACGAGACTTGCATTTAGCTTCACATGAATCTTACCAGCCTCGTGTTGAGCCTATCAGAGTCTCGCGTAAGGCTAACAGACTATTGTCAGTTTTTATGGATTTTAGGGGAGTTACACCCCTTGCGAGCCTATAAATAGTTCAGTTGTGAATGAGTCAGGAGCGACTTTTGACTAATTTTTTTGGGGAGACAAAAAGTTTAGAGATGCTGAATTCTTGAGCTTTGGCAAATTAAGCGATCATTCTCTAACTTTCAAGCTTTCAGAGACCCATTTTTCTAACTCATGGTGCTATTCCCTACGATCTTCCGCTCTAGAAGGAAGTTTCAAAATCAATCAAGAAGAAAACTCCCAAGCAGTGGTGCTCGAAAACTGAACGGTCGCATCGTCAACAGGACAAAGTGATCGCGTGCTGATCAAACTCCCACCAGCACACTTCCCCAAAATCTCATAAGAGAACGCTTGCAATTTTTTATTTTATTACCTGTATTTCTCTTCACCATTTTTGTAAGTTCTTCCCCTTCAAATCAATGAAAAATAAGAAGGCGATTCCACTGGGAAAGTTTGAATCCTCCACTGCTGAGAATCAAGTGTCGCAATACAACGTTCAGACCCTTGGGTCTACTGTCAAGATACTGATTATTCATTTTGGCTAAGAGAGATTCGAACAGCTTCCCTCCGGGGGTAGCGCAAAGTGTGTGTACAAGTACAGGAAGGTCACCGTAGCCAGAGCCCTTCTGGCTACCGCTTGGAAAGAGGTCTCTGTTGAGACGAATAAGGCTCTATGCGAGCCTATCAAAACCTCCCGCGAGGCTAAACATACTCCACGCAAGTCTAACACAGTCTCAATAGAGACTGAGTCAGTCTCGCACCAGCGCATTAACGCCATGTGCAAAGCTACAAAGGCTCTGCGCAAGCCTAAAATAGCCTCTGCCGAGGTTATATGGATTAAAAAAAAAATTCCAATTTAGCCTCATGCGGGACTAAAGAAAAATATTCTTGGTTTAGCTTCATGTGAAGCTAACTCGGCTCTTCGCAGAGCTCAACCTCACCTGTCCGCGAGGCTAAAGCCAGAGCACCTATGTATGCTGATAGCGAAGCTAATGTAGTTTTGCTTCTACTACCAGCACGAAGTGCTAAGACAGTTCTTAGCCGCAAGGATAGATCTAGAGCACTGCTTAGTGCCAATGATCTATGCTGCGAGGATAACATTGAAGCACCATTGAGTGCTAATAGCGAAGCTACTCCAACTTTGCTCAAAGCCAGAGCATTGCTATGCTCGCCTCCACTAGCAGAGCAAAAGCGACAACTTCGCCTTGTGAAGCTAACTCTTCAGACAAAGCTATTATAGCTTCACCTACAGCTAGAACCCAGCCTTTGAGGCCACGCCTAGGGCTTTTCAGCCTAAGAAAGGCTAACATCCAACTTCTCTGAGTCTCTGTATTATATTGTATGAGTCTAGCTAACACAGACTTGTGAGAATATCTGAGCAATAAGTGGAAATTCTACTATGATGAACCTGTTAATATCCCGTCATTCCAATGTGAACAGGCGGGCTGTCAACTTGTGACAGTTCACTCTGTCCACTACTATTTGGGGTCAATCCCAACAACGTCTCCTCTAAGTCAGCAATTGGTGTTTAACCAGTTATCAGTCCAAACTTCTGAAAGACTCAAGTCTCGGAAGGAGACTGCAAAGGTAACTCACTCTGCAATTGCCTCAGTTAATATGATAGCAGTGGGAGGGGAGCTGTTATGATTATGGGGAAAAAGACAGGGGGTTCGCAGTCCTCCAGTCAATTCTCCATATTTTAACTGCAGTCCCAGCTTAGGTCAGGTACTGGTGGAACAAGAGGGTGCCTTTTAAGGTACTCGATTCAGGGTAACAATACCCTACAACTATGGACAACCTTCCTCCTCAATAGGGGTTGTATCACCGGTACCATAGAGACATCTCTTCTAATGGTCTTACGATGAAGAGGAAGCTAGTGGCTACGCTTCTTCTGCTACCATCAGCTTGGTGCAAATAGGGATTATATAGGCCAACATAGCTGATAACAATAATGATGATGACCTCTGTTGTCGTATGGAGGAACATGAGCAAACTTTTAAGGCTCAGCAGGGAGGCCTTGAAAAATATCCAGCAAATATTAGCTCAGCTTCTGACAAACTGGAACAATAATGGCACCGGTAACAATCCTGATAAGTAGGAGAATCTCAATAATGAACATCCTAAGACTAGAAAGTCAAAGGAAAGTTTTTCAATTGATGCCGATGTTATCAAGGCATCCAAGCTCAGATAGCATCCCTAACTCAACGAGATGAGCTGAATAAAGTAGGAATGACACGTCTTTACCCGTTAGAATGGGACTCTGTTCCATATCCACCTAAATTCAAGCCAAGGTTCAAAGTCGCGTCTCGGCCGTCGACTCGGAAGGCACCGTTCCACATCGGTCTCGGCGTTGCGGATTGTACAGTCAATGCTTTTATATGGGCAATGTGGCATGAATGAAATCAAAGAGTATTTCTAGCAAAATCATCTTCTATTTGCGGCGCTTGGAAGTCGGATCTCATCCTTGATGGCCTTATGGCAATCTAACTTTCCACTTCATAAATGCCGCAAACCGCCATAGATTGTGATCTTCTCTGACGTCTCAGTTATTATTAATTGTACTTTCAGCAATCTCGACATCCCCTCATCTCCTTTCCTCTTTCTTCCCTCCTGTGACTTCACATTCTTTATTATTTTTATAATACTTATTCAGGGGTAAGGGCCCATCTTGCCCTAAAAACAATAATGATGATAATGAGCTCATTCTTGCTGTTGCCACCTGTTATGATCAACTTGATGTGACCCTATAACGCCTCATGTAACTCCATAACACCCCCTTTAAAAAGCCTAACACCTCACAACTCTACATTTTAATTCTTTTTGCCAAGACCTAAAAATATAACAATACATCTCCCTCACATAGCTACTATTATAACATTGAGCGTTTTTTCAACAAGTTGCCTCCTAATAATTGACAGAAAAAATATGCAACAAATAAAGATATTTACACGCGCCCAGAAATCTACTCATGCACGTGCTCGGAATCTAATCTTAGTGTTTCCATTTCGAAGGCGGGATAATGATGTAACGAGAGAAGAGCTAGGGTTTTATTTCAAAACACAGTTCTATTTTCCTGCAAAGTATGTGCCCTAATAAATAAACAATAGAAAATGATATAGAGACCGCCCTTTTCTCATTTCTTCTACTCCCAAACTGTAGCAAACTACTCTCTCAGATTGAGAAGCCGAAGAGAAAGCTAGTAGCATCCCTTTCTCGCTCTAATTATTACTATATAGAACCACATTGAGGAGGGGAAAAAAAAATCTCGCCTTCGCGATCAGAAGAGGAAGCAAAACCCTAGCTCGTTGATGTGAGATCGTGCAGTACAGATCGGAGATGGCCGATCTGAGCGGTGGAGGAGACGGCAATGTGACGCCGTCGCTGACGGCGTCAGTGTCGCTCAAGGGCGAAGGGAAGTCGTCGGCGTCGGCGCTGAAACGGAGGCCGTCGATGAAGCCGAACATCGAGACGGACGAGTTGATTAATTTGTTGCACGGATCGGATCCGGTGAAAGTCGAGCTCAATCGACTCGAGAACGAAGTGAGAGGTCAGAATGTGGTTCGATCCCCTCTTGTCTCTTTTAAAATTTCATTTTGTACCAATTTTATTTTTTGGTTCAGATAAGGACCGGGAATTGGGAGAGGCACACGCTGAGATTAAGGCGCTGAGGTTGTCGGAGAGAGCGAGAGAGAAGGCAGTTGAAGAGGTCTCAGATTTTTTCTATGCTTTTGTTTTCTTGTCTTTTCTTTTCTTTTTTTGGGAAAAAAATTCTTGCCTTGGTAGTTATTAAATAAACGATTCATGAATATGTTAAGATAAATCTAACACTTTCTTACTGGAGTTTTTGACACGGGTGTACTTTTTTACTGTCAATGCATAATAATAACTATTAACTTTGCATTTTTCTCTTATTTTAGAAAAATATTTAATCAATTTGATCTACAACCAGAGTTGTAAGATTGACATCAACAATTGCATCTTGTTTATTGGCCACCAATTCTTTGTGGCATTTGTATTAAAAATCAAATCCCTTTCCTATTGTGAACTGATTGTACTGTTAGCCTACTTGAGTAGATGCTAAGGTTGTTGTAAAACGTGATTCATTTTCACACTAAAATGTGCTGTCCCCACATTCATTCTGATAAATATCTGTCGGTGCATTCTGTTACTTGTCTAAGGTGGTTTACTTATATAATATGCAGACTAGTTCAGCATTTCTTTGAATCTACATAGATAAACTTTTTAAGTATGGGAAGAAATTTTATATGCATTGATGACATCTCAAAGGCTCAAAGGCCTACAGACAGTAAAAAGTTCAAGCTTTTACTGTTTCTTTGATTATTTGCATTCAGCGTTCTTGTAAATTTTCAGTTGCTAATTTTGATTATGCACGTGAAATGACTGCTCCATCTTATTTCAGCTGACAGATGAATTGAGTAAGGTGGATGAGAAGCTCAAGTTAACAGAATCTCTTCTAGAAAACAAGGTATTTCATTAATCTCTGTACTATCTTGCTTCTTGATATGTGGAGATAACACTTGATGTGGACATGTCTTTGTAGAACCTTGAAATTAAGAAGATAAATGATGAGAAAAAAGCAGCCATGGCTGCTCAGTTTGCAGCGGAAGCTACACTTAGAAGGGTCCATGCAGCTCAAAAAGATGATGACATGCCCCCTATTGAAGCTATTCTTGCACCGCTTGAGGCGGAGCTCAAGCTAGCTCGCCAAGAGGTATGTGCAGTCTCATGTTCTATGTTACTTGTGAACCGAGTTCAGGTTATCCTTAATCTATCACTATATTTCTCTGTTCTGTCACGCAAAACATGCAATCATTTGGGGACATTAGACATTCTTTTTTTAATTGCAAGATATAAGTGTTTTTTGAGTTTATCATGATTACCTGAGATAGAGTCTTTAAATCTCTGGCAACTTAATGGCACATCAAATTCAGATTTCCTGATATAATAACATGATGAGATTTGTGTAGGTCCTTGTTGTTGGGGACAGAAATCCCCGCCGACAATCTCAACAGGCCGTGAGATCGATAACATTGAGCATACAAGATAAAGGAAATAACAAACAATAAGACACAATATTTATGTGGTTCCCTATATAACTTCAACTTACATCCACGGGGGCATTAATGTGAAGTTCACTATGGAAAAGAACAATTACATGAGTACAACAAAACCAAGTTTCTCTCTCACCTCACTTTCCCCCGTCATCTCATTTTTTCACATATCTCCAAAGCCACCTATCATCTAACCTATGAGAGATTATATATAATATTATAGTGCTATAAAGAAACCGTAGAACTACCCATTATTACTAATAACCCACATCACTAAATAATCCCTGCCTAAAGGCTCACTTCGCATAAAGTCCACATGTGATGCAAAACCGGATACGTGATGCAAACCAACACCTAAGACATCAACTTAAGTCCCACGATATCAAACTCTTAATCTATGATGATGCCACAAGTTGCAACGCCTACCAGTTCTACAAGAGAATGTCAAGCCCAATGATGCATACAATATATTCCAATCAATCTTATCATGTAATAGCTACATATCTCCACATATTTAGTTTCATTTACAAGAAGTATGTTTGTTGTATTTGTTGTGGAATTTTCATGTTTGCTTGTTCTTGATACCGGCTATCTGATACCCATATGCACATATTCAAGAACACCGTAGACGAAGCTTATAATCATGCCTTTGAAGTTTTAATCGTTTTCCATCAAAAGGGGTCGGCTATGTAGAACAGGCTTCAAAGTCGCGGTCTCGACCGCTGACTCGGCGAGCATTGAGATCCATTGGTCGTGGCGTCGCGGAACGGATTCGAGAGGTAAAAAACTACATAGAAAGCTCAAAAAATCTGAAAAAATCCTGACAAATTTTAAAAAAATATAGACATGAATATTTATATATCACATGTCTAAAACATATCACTTAGCGTACTAAACATAAAGAGAATGCATAAATACACACGTCATCGGTTGATTAACTTGAATTAACGAATCATATCTACGTAAATTAAAATAAATTAACTTTATTTATATTTACTAAATTAACTAAATCATATCTTATTAAATTAACTAAATAATATATACTTAAATTAACTAAAAAAATTACACGAAGAGTGGGGTGAGATAGAGACAGAGAATGATAGAGAGGAATCGGGTGGTGAGAGTTGAGAGACAGATTATAAAAGAGAGAGATAGAGAGAAATTAAGAGAGAGATCGGAAAAGAGAGGGAGACAAAGGGAGAGTCTGAGTGAGGGAGAGAGGGAGAGGGAGAAATCAGAAAAAGAGACAAAGGGAGAGAGGGGGAAAGAGAGGAGAAATTAGGAAAGAGAGATATAGAGGGAGAGGGGGAGACAGGGGGACAGAGGGAGAGATTTGAGAGAGAGAGACTGGGAAAGAGAGAAACAGAGGGAGAGATACAGAGAGGGGGAGAGAGAGAGGGAGAGAAACCGAGAGAGACTGAAAGAGAGATCGGGTAAGAGGGCGGAGGGATAAAGGGAGAGAGAAGAGAGGGAGAGTTACCTGTGGCACCACGACGAAGGCGGTCTCGCGGGCGAAGGAAGAGGGCAAGATCTGTTTTTGGATCGGGCGACGATAACGATTTTCCCTTTTACAATCCCGCTAACGGTTCTACAAGAGTCGAGATCGGGGCTTACTCGACCTTGACTCAAGTTCTTCCTCTCTCTCTCTCTCTCAGTCTCTCTGTGCCAAGCTCTTCCGTTGACTCAGCCTTGACTCGACATTGACTCAAGTATCGTGAATCAGCCAATTCGGTGAGTTTCGGCCGAGTCAGGCCTGAGTCCATTAGATCTCGACCCAAAAGTTGACTCACGTCGTGTTCTTGGAACGGCCACTGCCGTTCCGGATACGACTCGGCCGAATCGAGACCGACTCGGCCGAGACTTTGAACCCTGATGGAGAATGAATCAACTACGTAAAATGCGACTCAGAGTTGAGATGCTTTACAAAAGAACTGACCAAGGTTTGCCAATCAGTTCCCAACTTGACATAAACTCTTAATGAGCAAGTGTATATTTGTGGAGGAACACATATGACCAACAGAGGGCTTGCCGTTAAACATGTAACACTTCTAGTGGTTTGGAAGACCTGTCTTTATAGTCGCAGAGTTTAATCTCATGTGACCAAGGAGCAATCTCCAGATTCCCATGGAGCACAAAAGAGTCTAGACAAATATGAAGATAACAAGTTTACTGTAAGGAATTGGCTTCACCTTTGAACTATAATATGAAATGAGATTCCATTTGACTTTCTTTTGGCTTTATTTACGCCTCAGATATATCAAATCATATGAATTTTCTTCTCCGCCTGGTCATTTTCCCATTCTAGGCGCACTTGGAGCCTACTCCTTGGTTGCATGAGTACAAACTGCATAACTGAACTACTTACTAATTGGGGTGGCCATCTACCTGCTGATGGTTACCTTGGTGTGGAATTTGGCACATCATAGAGGGTTAACATAAAATTAACTATTTTTGAAAGCTTTGGTGAATTTTTTCTTGGAGGTTTCTGGACTTTGAGTCCTGCGCCATGGATGTCACCTTTCTAATGGGAAAATGTGGAGATGATTATCCAAAAGGACCGGACCAAAACATTAACAAAAGAGTGAAGTGGAACCACATTCTGATACCTTTGATACTCACACTTTGTTACTCGCTTTTAATGATGAGAAAAATATCATGATAGGTATGACAGTTTAACTTAGCCATATTTCGTGCAGATAACAGCCCCCTACAGTTGGATTTAGATAACAACCCCCATCTTGATGATTTCTTATTTAAGAGCCCCATTGTCCCGTCCTATTCCACTGAGGGGTTCCAGCATGCGGGTGGGGGGTTACAACCTTCTAGTTCTGTCCCGATCCTCCCCACAACAAAAAACACGGAGGATGGAAACATTTGCATTGCACATGATAGAGGTGGTTGGGGTGGTTGGTGTTGGGGTAGACTTCTTTAGAAGTTCTGTACAATTCTGATGATGTGCAAATGAGTAATGGAATTTCTGGTCAGGTACCTTCCCAGGAATGGCAGAGAGGGTGTTACATGGGAAATCTTTTAGGCCGGGTGTTATCTATCTTATTGCATGTTACATGTTATCCCTAATTCGCCATTGTAGATACCCTACTCTTCTATTGCCCTTTTTGTCAAATTAGTGTAACTCATACATCATATATAAGTTCCTGTGTTAATCTATTGCAATAGCACTCATTTATTTATATCTTGTGATGTTGTATTACTACATGAGCAAGACTAGTGAAATCTACGAGCTTACCTCTTCGGCGGCACTTTCTAATCACAAAACTTATGTTTTCATTCTTCTATTACCATAACTCTTTTCTTCTTTCTTTTTTTCTTTCATCATCATAATCATCATCATCATGCTAAGCTCAGCAGCACAAGCTTGTCACCCAGGTGTTGCGGCTACAGAATGGCTGAACGACTAGAGTTAAATGGGATAACAAATAAAAAAAAAAAATCCTCCTCCTCCTCCTCCGCTAGTTAATTACTCAATCACGTTGGTTATGCAGATTGCAAAGCTGCAAGATGATAACAGGGCATTGGATCGCCTCACAAAATCAAAAGAAGCCGCGTTACTAGATGCAGAAAGGACAGTTCAGATTGCTTTGGCAAAAGCTTCTATGGTGGATGATTTACAAAATAAGAACCAGGAGTTAATGAAACAAATTGAGATTTGTCAGGTATTTAGGTACATCATGTGTTGTTTTTACTGTTCAGACCATGGATTTAAGGTTTGTTATGTTGATAATGAAGTCCATGCAACTTTTTTTTGCCTTGCTTATCTATCTCTTTACCATAGGAAGAAAACAAGATTCTGGACAAAATGCACCGCCAAAAGGTTGCAGAGGTTGAGAAGCTTAGCCAGACTGTACGAGAGCTAGAAGAGTCTGTTCTTGCAGGAGGGGCTGCTGCAAATGCAGTGAGGGATTACCAGCGGAAAGTTCAAGAGATGAATGTAATATTTCTTGCTTGTTTTCAAAGCCAGAGTTCCTGTAATTTCTTGAAGCACTTCATTTTAGACTTCCATAAGCCTCAGGAATGCTCTATAGTTCTTGTTCTAATTGATTTTGCTTATTTTCATACCAATATGCTGTATTTATTTTTAGGAGGAGAGGAAACCCTTGACCGTGAACTAGCCCGTGCAAAAGTTACAGCTAATAGGGTTGCTGTTGTTGTGGCAAATGAATGGAAAGATGCTAACGACAAAGTAATGCCTGTTAAACAATGGCTTGAAGAACGAAGATTTATGCAGGTAAAGCTATAAAGTTGCACCATATGAGCTTTGTTTCCTATACTTTTTGTTCATGAGATTCTAAATAGATGAATAGTTTCTTTTGATGTTTGATGTAAAGTGACCATTCAAAATTTTTTTAACAGGGAGAAATGCAACAACTCCGAGATAAGCTTGCTGTGGCAGAGCGCACTGCAAAGTCTGAAGCTCAGTTAAAGTATTTCCTCCCCTTAAATATTAATTTCAGATCACAGCAGTAGTTTGAAATGAGTTTTTCATTTATCACTAAAGAAATAAGTAAGGACTAATTTTTTTTGGCTCTCAGGAAAATATCTGTTGCGGCTTAAAGTATTAGAAGATGGATTGAGAATGTCTGCTGGTGGGGCCCATCGCACCAATGTAGATGGAAGGAGTGTAAGCAATGGTCCCTCACGGCGCCAATCACTGGGTGGTGCTGATATTTCCAAGTCATCTCCCAATGGCTTTCTACCGAAGCGAACATCCTCTTTTCAGTTTAGATCTTCTCTCTCAAGTAGCACGAGTACAGTATTGAAGCATGCCAAAGGGACATCAAAGTCTTTTGATGGTGGTAGCAGGTCGCTTGATCGTAGTAAAATCCTTGCAAATGGTGGCGGCCTTTCACTGAATAAATCTTCTGATCGGACTCGTGATAATGAGATAAATAGTAGTTGGAAAGAAAATACAGATGAAAAACCCAATGA